>JAECUM010020519.1:0-76583 GCA_016617855.1 Megalonaias nervosa | reverse complement strand
CTATACAAGTACTTTGATGTGTAATTGCCTTTCACAACTTAATATTAGCACGATTACCATAGTTTTGTAAAACGTGGAGTAAGGTCACTTACATCAAAGCAAACTACAAATCTGTTATTACGGTATTATCACAATTTTTGAAGCATTATTTCTGAAACTTCATTATTGTATATTGGATTTATTATTACAGTTTAGTGCAGTGGTGACCATGATTCGAATCCAAGGGATGTACTTCACTCAATGTAATGTACTTCATTCAGTGCGTTCAAACCTACAATGTACATGCGGTGGTATCGTTATGTAAATATGCTCACTAGCCTACTTACAAACGTTGAATGAAACCCTATTGTTGTTCATTGTTGCCTGGGATAATATTTTAATGAGTTAGGTATTTACAATTTCAAGGCAAAATAAAAGCGTAATTACTGGTGCTATGATATAAAAAGTCTAATGCAAAAACATAAAAACAAACAATCTAGTCAAAATGGTAAGGTAGTGTTACAGCAACCTGTGAATGCTCAATTCTTGCCATTGTCCGATCAAGTTATACACAATTCTGAATTAGGCAACACAATAAGGAAACAGACAATTCAATAAATTTCTTGACTTTTCAAACAAATTTATACCATTTCTATGTAATAATCATACATGCCAACCTAGTCCGGTAAATCAACCCCTGAATCTGTGTTGCTACTGATGGATGATATGTGGGTCTGATGTGACCTGTTCATTAAAATGTGCAATTTTGCTGCATGCAAATCTTTCCAGAACATTAGCCTGCATACACTTTAGACACATACCGGAAATTGGTAATAGCCATATCAAGCGTGAAATTCAAAATGGCCACAGGACAGATAGTTGTGCTATTCCAGGTGGATTTACAAGTCACCAAACATACGATATGCTCTGGAAATATAATGTACATGTCACCAAAAGAACTCTACAGCTGATGGTAGCTGCACAGCCATGAGAAATACCGGTAAGTGTATAAAATGTCCACCGATGTGTGCAGCCAAATTTGGATGCAGATAATTGCAGCTTTTAATGAATATGTGATATCAGCCCCTCACCTGAAAATCAACATCATCACGGGTGAAGGGCTGATTTATCGGCCAAATGCCAACCCCGAGAGAGTTTTACGGGTAATTTTTGCTAAGGTAAGTTTGCCTAAATAAATGCATTTAGAACTTACCATGTGCATCTTGTGATGTCGTCTCGGACTTTTAGGTTGGCTTATACATTGGTCATGCACTCTTTAGTGTTTATACCTATTCAGTTTGGGGGATTGGCTTATATGTGAACGAGTTTATATGCGAGTATATACGGTAAATCAATGGATTAAAAGTGGACCCTGTTCAATTTGACATATACATCACAACTTAAAGTATAAATTCACTAACTTTCTACTTTGTTGTCTCACTACTTTTGTTATATACACAATGTACCTAGTTGGAGCATGTTCATTCCAATTTTCTTGTTTATTATGTCCATATATAAATATAGTTTATTATCAATGCTTTTGTGTGTCTGTGTGTGTGTGTGTGTGTGTGTGTGTGTGTGTTATGAATGTAAATATGTGTATAATAGAGGGCCACAAGGAGAATTAGTTCCATGCAAATGATTGTGTCACCCTCTTTAAATAAAGTTGTTATTATTATTATGACTGGCCATCTAAGAATAGCTGCAATAAGAAGATTCAAAGATTGCCATTGTGGTGTCTATATTGGAAGCCAGACTGGCACCATTTTCATTGACAACCAAGCTAATATCATACATCTCCTTTCAGTCAAAACCCCATGCTTACAAGATCATTCATTCAGGAGAGGCAATGATAACTAAATTTTCAATATGGCCACTGTGGTGATCTTGCTGGATATCTGAGCTGTGCAATGTTCATCAAGAACCAACTCAATGCTGTAAGACATCTTCTGGTGAAAACCTCTTGTGAATCCTTCTATTCAATAGAGCAACAATAACAAGATTTTCAAGATGGCTGCTGTAGCAGCCATCTTGGAAATCTAATTGGCAATATTTTCATCTAGAACCAAGTAAAGTTCATAAATATCTCTTAGTGAACACTCCATGGTGATATGATCATCTGTTCTGGAGCAGCAGCAATAAGATATTCAAGATGGCTGCTGCAATTTCCATATTGGTCATCAGATTTAATTTCAGACCAACTAGACATCATGAGTCTTTTAGTGAAACCCCATGCTGATATGACCACTCATTCTTGGGGAGCAATAACAAGATATTCAAGATGGCCACTGTAGTGATCATACTGGATATGTAAGCAGCACCATTATCATTTAGGGCCAAAAAGACATCATAAGAGGTAATTTAGTACAAGCCCCATGTTAATGCTACCATTATTCAGAGGGAGTAGCAACAACATTATTTTCAAGATGGCTATTGCATTAGTCATATTGGATGTGCAAGAGGCACCATTTTCAATTAGGACCAACCAAACACCATAAGCTGTCTTCTAATGAAAAGTCCATGACAATATTATGTTTCATTCTGAAGTAATAGCAACAAGTTTCAAAATGGACATTATGGCTGCCATATTAAATATTAGATCAGCACCATTTTCTTTTAGAACCAACTAGGTTTCTTAAGTAGTCTTTGCAAAAAAAAAGATGCAGAAAACAACCATCAATTCAGGAGGGGTAGCAAAAACAATATTTTCAAGATGACCATTATAGCAGCAATGTTCTGGAGAACGGATTGACACCATTTTCACTTAGAACCAACTGTAAAAATAAAGCATGCTCACTGCCCTTTTCTGGTTCCTGGAAAAGTCTATTTTCAGTGTAGAAATGAGGTTCTGTGGTCTACACATGCAATATGAGTGTAATTTGGTGCAAAAGCGACATACATTTAATCTTTTGTGGTGTGGGGTCTGGGTGCCCATTTATTTCTTGCTAGCATACTGAAGCATACATATCTTTTCAAAATGAAATTGCCAGAATTTAATCACTAGACATACAAGTGCTCTAAATAATAATCCAACTAATCCAAGATACTGATGATCCATGTTTGCTATATTAGATCTGCTATATATGTGACCTGAAGTAAAGCCTCAAAAGTGGTATCAAGATCAATCCATCTGATGCAAGATTACCTTACGTGTATGTTGGGATGTTACTTACGACTTAACTCATCCAAGATCTCTATGATATATGGTTACATAGCAAGTCTGATCAAAACTGGTTCAGAAATGTGTGCTCTGTAGTGTTCACAAACTCAGCAACGAGATTAAGTTTGCATCATTATTATGTGACTCATGGATGACTTTATCCAAAATCAGGAAGATATAAAATTACATACCAATCTGACCTGCCTCTTAAGTTTTGTTGATGGAACAATGTTAGATGGACGATGAGCTAAACATGATGTCATTGAACACTAGAAATGAAACACATCCAAGGTCTCAGCAACATAAATATGTAAAAAATACCATTTAAATCCAATAGACCTTGTTGAACTTTTGCTTTGGAAACAAATGTTAGGAGAATGGGAAACAAGGAGCATATGTCCTGTAAATGATTTTCATGGAAAGCTGGAAATGAAAGTCTTTCAAGGTCTAATCAATAACAAGCAGTATGACAAATGTGGTTGATGCCCAAGAATCCATGGTAAAGTAAAGCTGCTGAAATCAAAGTTATGAAACCAGGCAATCAGGGGACATAACTCTTCCAAAAGTAACGATACAGAACACATATATGTTTATCTCACTGCAATCATATGAAGTGGAAATTGAATGCCAGGGTGGAAAAGCTAGAGGAATTCATCATGCAGATCAATACTTTCCATCATTCGATCAAATATCAAGTTCACTGCTGAAATTTTGAACACAGACCATATATTTTTGGATACAAAAACTAAAATTGTCAATAACACAGTTCATAAAGACATGTATTCCCATCCGACTGACAAACATCAAAACCTTCTTCCATCTAGTTGCCACCCAAGGCACTGCACCCTTAACATCCCTTACAGCCCAGCACTTAGCATCAGGCAAATTTGCACTGATGAGACAACTTTCAATGAGATTTGCAGAGAACTGACCCTGCATCTAACAAATTGAGGCTACGACAAAGATACATTAGTCTAAGTGATACATAAATCCAAACAAACAAACCATGCTAACCTCCTAAAATACAAGGGAAAAGAAAATGTGGAATGAACACCCTTCATCCTCACGTTCCACCCTGAGAACCCACAAGTAAGTCGCATCATTCACAAACATTGGTCAATCACTGAATCGCAGAAACCACTTAAATTGATCTTTCTACACAAACCAGTAGCAGCATTTCACAAACCTCAAAATCTGTGAGACATGCTAGTCAGGGCAAATTTAAAGCCACTCTGAAATCATATGTGAGACATGCTAGTCAGGGCAAATTTAAAGCCACTCTGAAATCAAAGAACAGATGGGAAACTGATGCCTTGTGGAAGCAAACCATACAAGACATGCCAACACATGAAGGAAACAAACACATTTTCACTGCGTACACTCAAATCTAGTGGCTTAAATCAGGAATAATCCAAACAGGCACTTGTCAATGCCTAGGTAACAAGGTACTTACAGGTTACCAAAATCACATTTTCCTGCCATTTATTCGCTGTCTTAAACACATGGTCTTAACTATAATTTTATGTAAAAATGTCAAAAAATACATTTATAAATTTATTAAAAAGCATTTATTAAGCTATTAAATATTACAAACTCAATAATGAAATTTTGCTCTAGAACCTAAATTAATGCAATTTTTAACATACAGTCAGCTCAGTGAAATAATAGATCCAGGATGAAATATTATATCTGGAATGTAAAATTTTGTAGATGGCACAAACAATTAATTGCTGGCAAACTAACACCTTTAGTTGGGGTCAGTTGTTCTAGCCTTTCTTGCCTTGATAGCTCTTTTTTTAAGAAGTAACAACATTCACCATCATTCAACCTTAATTTGTAATTAACTGTACCTATTTACAGCAAACAACATAGCAGGCCTTGTATAGAACTCATGTTTTGGTGCGGATTTTGGTATTTTGTTATGTTTTTGTTTGTGTAACTCTGCTTTGTTTTGCTTTGTGCCCTTGAAAAAGGAATTGGTAGATTCTGAAAGCATTTGGGCTGGTTTTGCACCAGTTTTGCACTGTTGTTTGTCAGTGAATGTGAATGTGATTTGCGCCAATGCGGTACAAACTGTTTGCAAACTCCTTATTTGGGCAGACATTGGATTGCAAATACATAATCAGTAATGAAAAGAAATTGCAAATGGTACTATTATACTTATTCACAGTGCACTAGCAAAGGTTTTGCAAATAAATGCTTACTCAGCAATTAACACCATACATTTACATGTAACATATCAATATGTCTGATCCCCATGACTATTGCCCTAACAAGTTGGTTGTGAGCTACTCATCTTTATGCAAGATACCAGAATATAAAATACCCTTCCTTGATTTATTTAGATGGAATTCAGCTTACCTGAAAGACTTGGCTAATGGTAAGTAACAGTTGTAGGTGTTAAAGAATTAAAACATTAATTTTAAAAACTCCAACAACTTATGTTACTATGTTAGAATAGTGAATGTGCTCTCTTTACAACTGTCTGCATACCAATAATCGTTGGCAAACTTTATTTAATTTATATGCATTTTAACCAATGACAGTAAAAAGTGACCAAAAAAGATCATTGTGACAGAAACATGAATATTACATGTATCATATCTAATTTTCAGTAGAGAAAACATTTCATCTATTTATGAATAATATTTTTTAAATATTTATACATGAACAAATAAGTATATAACAGAAGCATGTGTTAAAACACCTTATATATAAAATATAAAGGAGCAGAGTTAAATGGAATTATTTTTTCCTTTCAACAAATTTGTTTAGAAAATTATTTCAAAATATATCATAGCAATTTTGTAATGAAAAATATACAACATTTTAAAACTTAATGTCAATTAATATTGTTATATTAAATGTAAATGCTGTGGTCTTGGAGCCAAAGTTAATTAAGTAATATTTAAACGTTATTGCCCAGTCCATATTGGTTAGGAGATTATTCCCTTCCCCAATTAGTAATTGGAGGTCTAGACTAAAAATAACCATGATAATAGTGTAATATCTCAGTCAATTCCTGACTATCGGAATATCATCCTTCTTGACCTTGGACCAAGACTGACAGGACATAAAAGCTGGAGGGAGGGGAAATGAGCAATAATAGCAGGAAAGAATTATATAACTGAAACTGGGACCACAGGTGACAAGTGGTCAAAAACTGCCATCTCACCTCTGTCAGTGTGGGTTCAAGTCTTGGGCTTGACCAATGTGGGATGTGATAAAGCTTGCCAGTAGCTTCCCATGGGTCAGTGGTTCTTACCAGGGTTTTACCAGGTTCTTCTTCCAGTAGCTATGCTGGCTGCCATGTATAGCTTATCATCTGCTGAAAAATGGCATTAAATCAACAACAACAACATAACTAAAATTAGTTTTACCCCCCACACAAAATACTACAATATAATAGTAGTAATAGATATCTGCTGAATTTGACAGCTCAGAGAAAATATGATGGCCTAAGATAAACTATCAAAGTAAACTTATCAATGCTGTCAGTAGACTGCTCTACTGCAGATTGCAGGTTGGCTTGATACCTTGCTGGGCTGATACAACTGAGCCCAGTGAATATACGTCCTCACTCTGACATGACATGGGACCAAGGTAAAACAACAACAAAAAAAAAAAGAAGCTAGATTTGAAGAGGTCAGCTTTTATCACTTCATCCAAAATAATTCAAGAAGGCCTGAGACAAAGAAATAGCCCTGACATCATGGGCTTTAATTTCATGAAAAAAAAATTATCTTTCCCAGCCTGAGACTGAAGCTTTTTTAGTAACCTGAACAATCCACTTCAAGATCATAGCTGATGAAATATTTCAGGTAACTTTGAAAGGAAGAAAAGATGGTTATAACCCATTCTTTTCTCCTGAGTTGAACAGACAGAAACACCACTCCCTCGATAACTCATAAACAACAGTGTCCAAAAACATCAACACTATAAGTGAGGGCATGAATTATAGAGGGACCTACAAAATAAAAAAAAAAAACAAAACAACTAATATATCCAGATTCAGAAGGCAGCAGCCCCCTCCCCCCATTTCTGTTGAATTTAAATGTAAAATACAATTTTCCTTAGTCCCATTAGAATAATACTAATTTTAGACTGAAGTAACATCTACTAATCTCTGACTAATGGACTAATGTTAGTTTCAACCATGATAATGTCTACTTTAACCAATTTTCAGAATCCTGAATCTAAGTCTGACAATTATCTCAACAATTTTAATTTAAAATAACATTATTCTAAAGTTCTGGTATTTTAATTTAAAATAACAGTATTCTATAGTTTAGGGATTTTAATTTAAAATAACATTACTGTTTTCTATTGTTTTCGTATTTTAATTTAAAATAATATTTTTCTATAGTTTGGGTATTTTAATTTAAAATAACATTACTATTTTCTATTGTTTTCGTATTTTAATTTAAAATAATAATTTTCTATAGTTTGGGTATTTTAATTTAACATAAAAATATTCTATAGTTTTGATATTTTAATTTAATTTAAAATAACATACTATTGTTTTTGTATTTTAATTTAAAATCAGATTTACAATAGCTTGGTATTTTAATTTAAAAAACATTCAATAGTTTGGGTATTTTAACTTAAAATAACATTAGTCTAAAACGTTAGTATTTTAATTAAAATAACATTATTCTATAGTTTGATATTTTAAATCTGTTTGTTTGATTGTTGTGTAGTATACACTTGTATCTCACCAAATTAAAAAAATGCAATAATGATTACTTTCATGTATATTACTTCAAATAGATGTGATGTTCTTTTGTTACGCACTATAACATCTTTTTGTACCGCATGATGTATGGATCTGTATCATGGGCCAATGGCCTATATTACAAATAAACACAATTATTATTTTAATTAAAATAACATTCTATAATTTTTATATTTTAATATACATAACATTCTTTGGGTATTTAATTCAATAGTTTGGTATTTTAATTAAAATAACATTCTATCATTTTGGTATTTTAATTAAAATCAAATTATTCTATAGTTTGGTATTTTAATTTATTTAACATAATTTGGTATTTTTAGTCTTTAGTTTGATATTTTAATTAAAATAACATTAAAGAGTTTTGCTATTTTAATTTAAATAACATCACTTTTCACATACACAAATAAGGTATTTGTTCCTTGAAACCTTAATCTCAATGACATTCCTTTCAGCAAAAATTAAATACGCAATATTTTTAAAAATTTGTTCCTTTCATCACTGTTTTCATTTTTTTTACTAAATAAAATCTGATGGATTCATTTCTGATAATTTTTTAAAAGAAATTTCCAGTTCTTTCACCATTTTCAGAGACCTAACAGACTGTGAAATGGTGGATGTCAACATCACATTTACACCTATTTTTTTGTACTGCAATGCATACTTTTTCTTGCAAATTAGGGCATAGGTACGCAACACTAGTATGGCCGTTTGTCTGCTTACACTATCATTTTTCAGATTTAAGATTTCTTTTAATTGTTTGACAGTTAAACATTGTACATACTCAAGGCTCTAATAGATATACTTCTCATGTTCTGACATTTTGATTGTTTGTAATTCTCCCAATGAGAGCCTCATTTTGGAATTTTGAGATTTTGCGAGATAGCTCAAGAGCATTATTTCAGGTATTGTGAAAATGGCCTGCTGAGAACAAAGTAGCTTTCATTAGGCCAACAGAAGATGACTGGAAGTTCAAATCTGAAAATAACCTGCCTGTCTTGTTCAATAAATCTAATAACTTACAAAGAAAAGAAATAGTCGGTAGACCGAGTATTATCAAATATCATCACCCCACATATACAAACACTCATATTACCACAACCACAATGACATTAAATAAAAACATATATCAAGTTAATGTCTTTAAGATCTATTGGATGATGAAATATAGGCTTAATTATATGCAGTCTTTGCTACACTCAATAGGGGTTTGACGGTAATGCAAGTGTCATTTATGTTCATCAATACACCCACTATATATTTGATGGTACTTTTCTGCTGGATTCTCTTAGAGAATCCTGGTCAGAACAGAGTTATTCTGAAGAACCATAACACTAGCCTTCTCAAAACTGCATCTGAGGCAGTTTGATCATGAGATATGCTTGTCTTGATAGAAAAATGTAATATATATATATCGGATTTGGGACTGAACGTTTCATTGGGGAAGGGTGTGTGCATAATACAGGGTTCACACCTTTGGTGTGACAAAATTCAAGAACATTTCAAGGACTTTATCCAAGTTTTCAACGATCCTGATGCCCAGTGCAGTTTAGGTATAATTGACAATAACTGAAATCAGCAGCAGTTGCTTACTCAAAATTGATGGGAAATTTTTCATTTTCATGTAAAAATGGCCTGTCTCATTGTCAATGTAAGACACTGCTATGTGACTGATAATACCCAATAAATCAGATGAGATGAATAAATGCACAACACTTGCAAACAAAAATCAACAGGATGGAAATTTTGAGATTCAGAGTTGACAGCCCTGTTATTTGGTAACGGCAAATTTGTAGAATGTTTCATTACGGAGGTATAATCCACCATTATTTCACTTTCAGTTATGTGGGAAATTAATTAGCAGGTCTTGTATTCTTGTTTTTGACACCAATTGGGGTTGAACACACACTTCCCAGGCATTTTGTTCCAAGAGAAATAGGTAAGCTCTCGCAGAAAAATACCCAGATAAAAATTCCATATTCTCTATGCCACATACACATTTATCCTTTGGTGGGTGTGAATGCAGCCTCCTGAATATTCAATAGCAATCGGAGTTTACGGAGATTGTTGAAGCCCACCTTCTCTTTCTGACACACTTCACTAAAACACATTGGCCTACCTTGTATATAGCAATTTGCAGAATTTATGCATACCTGAAGTTGTCTGTGGCAGACAAAATTGATTTTTGGAATAAACTTCAACACATGATATGATGCATTCATGCGGCATCTTAAAATCGTTCACCGTGAAAGTATGCCGCGTTTAATTTTTTATATCTGCTGTCGTGTGATCGCTCATCGAAATTTTACAGGTACATTTAGATGCAGATGTAAGTACATTGTGTAGAAAGTGACCTTTCTGTTAACAGGCATACAGTCATAATTTGCACCCAAAGTTTGGTCGTGATGCTGAAAAGTCAATAATAGACTTCCAGCAGCCTTCCGAATTTTAGATTGTACACCAAAAATCAGAAGCTTGGATGTACAATAAGAACATATTGTGACCATTTCTGTGAATAATTTTCATTATCTTCTGTTTCGAGAGTTTGAACAGCTGATTCACCAGGATTTAAAGTACAACGATGTACCGCTGCCGCAGAAAATAAATTGACAAAGAAGGATGATCATTGGAAAAGATTCGCGCACATTTTAAAGCTCTCTATAATCAGATCTGCGCACAATTATAAATATCCGATTGATCACGTTGTAAACCACCCAACAGCAATCAGTTTTATTTTGATTACATGATGTAATCATATGAAAAGAAACTTTCATACATTCGTTTGTCGATTCATTTTATATTTTTGAAGGACCAAAGCTTATTTTCAAGTATTTTTCAAGGTAAAACAATTTTCAAGTACTTATCACGGATGAATTGAAATTCAAGTACATTTCAAGGTACCGTGCGAACCCTGTAACATTTTCAAGTTTAATGAGGGGTTTACAAGTTATACTGCAGCAATAAATATCACTTTCCACTATGGATACTAATGCCTTATCAACACAAATCAACTGTGCAAACATCAGCGTTTACTTACTATTGTCTTTCAATCAATCTATTTCATGACTAAAATCATCCTGAAAAGCACAGGTTAATTAACAGTATTTTAACATGAGTAATATAATGAATAATAATAAAGAGAACTGAACTGAATGTTCAATTCAGCATGTTGAATTATGTTATATACGGGTGGAGCTCCTATTTCAACAGACATCGTGCACAGAGGAATGACGTATGTTGATATTTTGTTTGCAGTATGTGCTAAGCAACTAAATTAACCCGCCCCACCCCAGTTGGTGTGCTTCACAGAGTAAAACTCATCAACCATGGGTTCTGAAATTTATTTTTGCTGGGCTTTGTTGACATAGCTAACTGCATCCTGAATCAACTTCAAAAATGATTCACACTTGAACAATATTCTGACAACTGAAAAAATCAAGCTTTGTGTTTTATGTCTTGTTGTTGTAGAGTTTAATGCCATTTTTCAGCACAAGATATGCTATACATGGTGGCCAGTATAAATGGTGGAGGAAAAACCTGAGAAAACTCTGGAAAGAAATACCAACCTGTGAGAAGCTACTGGCAAGCTTTCTCACGTACCCACACTGGCCGAGTCTGAGACTCGAACCAACACAGACAGAGGTGAGACGGCAGTGATCGGTAATGGTGAGCGCTTTAGACCAATCGGTCACTCCGGACCCGTTTTGTGTCTACCACTACCAAATATTTAAGCCGGCTGTGTGAAAGATATTTGACAAGCTTGTGAACAGTGTTTTATGTCTACCATTGTTCACAAGTTTGTCAAAAAACTTTCACACAGCTGGCTTAAACATTTTCATTCATGTTAATGATATGTAATAGCTTTTGTTGTACAACAGGCATCTAACATTTCGGTTGTTCCACTTCATGAACTTTGCTTATACAAACTATTATAATGGGATCACCCACTGCAGTATTCAAAGTATTTAACACATCACATTACTGGTAGCTACTGTCAGCCAATTAGATATGATGTGAAATGGTGGTTTATATCTGACCTCTTTCCCTTTGAATTGCCTTATTTAAACTGCCCAAAAGATAGTTTTACACCGGCGCCAATAAGGACTGTTTACCTTCTATACATGCTACATGTTACAGGCATATACTTAAGTGGTGTTTTTTTTTTTTTTTTAAGATTACTGAGAATCATGTTTTTTGTCAGAAGGTTTGGGAGTATATTTTGTTTTAGCATGACATGCCATGTTATGACAGATATGATAGATAGATAGATTTACAGAAGAATGAAACAATTAATTCACAAAGGTTAATCATTACCAGACATGAATTTAAAGAGTTTAAAACTGTTTTTTTTTAAAAAAGCTAAATGAGAAGGCAATACTATGTGCAGCTAATGCGGCACATTGGACAAATATATTTCATTGCCTGATTCACCGAGCGTGTATCTCCTGACAACGAATGTTTACTCCATGCTGGCGCTGGAATCTCCAAAGCCATCCATGGCTTGCCATGAAATCATTGTCATTGTCTATATTTTGTTCCATTTTCTCTGCCTGAACTTGAAGAATTGTTCCAGAGATAGGAACACCTTGTTCACATTGCTATGTGAACCAGGTGTAAACATATAATTCTGTATTGTTTGCAGTCCATGCCCATTTTCGTTTGAACCCATCACTGGAATGAACATCATACAAGTAATCCCAAAATGTCTGCTCTTCCTTAAGCCAACCTCTGAGTGTCAACTCGGCAATGTTGAGTGCACTACACACTGTTGATCTTGCTGCACTACAGTGAATCCTATCTATGATACAAAGTTTTTCATTCAGTTAGTATACCTTTCGCTTGATTCCTTTACTCTCCATGATCACATTAACAAACAATTAGGATACATTAATATATATATATATATATATATATATATATATATATATATATATATATATATATATATATATATATATATATATATATATACACACATACACTTTAAGGATGTTAAGTACGTACTATATGAAACCATATTCCATTGATAAAATGGACTGATACTGAGACACGGTAGTGGTCACAAGAACTTGTGCAGGTAGGATTTGCATGCCTTTGAACTATTCTATTGTTCATCCCTTACTTGATACGATACAAAAGGCATACTTAACCTGATAAAACGACACAGGTCTTTTTTAATTGATTTTTACAATGCAACAAACACCTCCTCATGTTGTAGATCTAACACAGCTGACATAATTAGGTTCTCACAGAAGTACATGCCTGTATCTATGTGACAGCTGATTGATTTTTTTCATTCTTTAATAGAAGACAATATGTCATGATTATAATGTTTACTTTGGCAGACCTTGTATGACTGTCATTCGATGCATTACCCAGAGCCTAGTGCCTGATGCCCAGTGACATACCCTCTGTAAATGCCACTTGACAATCTAGCCGGTGAACAGCACCCAGTGCACATTAACTTGTGCCCACTCAAAACAGTACAAATTGGTTACACAACGTAGATCTTACTGGGGTGGGGTGGGGAACTCCTTAGAATGAGATCGCTTTGATTTAAACCCTTCCTTTGTGACAGCTGACAACCACCTTCTTTATGTCAGTAATCCCACCCATGCAGAAGTTGGCATTGCTGTACCACAGAAAGAGAACGGATGCTCCCTTTTAAGAGCTGCTGGATTCCTTAAATCAGGAAGTGCTACAGCTCCCTCCTGGGAATGTAGAGGGTCTTCCAGTGATGAAGAGTTAGAAGCAGATCTCTTCATCCTAACCCTATATGCAAAAGGTAACTAGTAGGACAAATGTTCATGAATGCACATGCAGAACATGCTAAGCAGGTGTAGTGTGCTTCCCAAGAAACGTTTTTTATGATTTAATTTTCCCATGCTTTGAGGCATACTGAATGCTGAAGGGAAATACAAGTAATAAACAATCACCTGGAACAAGAATTATGCGCAGTAGGAAATACTTACCCTAACACCAGTTACATACTGAGGAATGAAAAAGGAAAAACAATTCTTCACTAACGAGGAACTCAGAACCTCAACTTCATGGAAAAGGAACACAGGTACACAAAACCCAAGGGCTTGGAGGAAAAAAAACATACTGCACCCCAATGGGACAGTAGAAATAACTAAAGATGTCTCTGATGATGAAAACATTGATAATCCTCAAATTCAGCAAAAATGGATTCAGATACATGAAAATCATCCTGGGACTTGGGGAAAAAATAACAAATGCAACAGAAAGAATATAAGTGACAGTAGAAATACCAAAAGACAACTTTTATTGGTGAAAACAATGAGTATCCAGTAGACGTGTAAGAACTGCAAGTCCAAAGAACAATGGTATTCTGAATGTCTAAGCTGACAAAGGTATCACAACTGGGATCATGCTGTTTGTTATTCTAGACTTCCAGTTACTAATTGGTGGAGGGAATAATCACTTTGAACTGGGAACTGGTACCAGGAAAAATCAAAGCAATATAATATTAGGAACTAACATATTGCTACTATTACATCATAATTTAATGCTGGATGGTGAAGAGCAACTGTCACTGGGTTTTTCAAAGGCAAACTTCTGGAGATCAGTAGAATTCTCAGATATTTCAGTCAAGTGTGGTGAAGGCTGAAAATTAAACTCTATAGTGGCCACATGTATATAAAGCAGAATATCAAATTTAGTTCAATAAAAACAAATCAATTTCATGTAAAGTTATCGTTTGGAAAACAGATTGTTGACAGATGGAGGTTCAGATTGACAGGTGGACAGTTTTTCCATTTAGTTATTTTGATGTTATCATTCATCTGACTGATGTGAAACCTGTCACATCATTAAGCTTTTGATGAACTGATGTATTATGAAGATTATTTATAATGATTCCAGGTTTATTTTAAACTTGTGAAGTACCAAGCTGAAAGTCTTACGCTGCATCAAATGTAGGGATCCTTGTAAGAAAGACAACAAACAAGGCTGCAATTTAATACTGTGCCCAAGAATACCTTGATGAGAATCATATTCTAAAGGACCTAAAAATGTTCAGGAATTCGAGATAAGATTATTCTTTTAAACTGCTGGATGTTGAAAACATCTCTGATATTCTGGAGTAATAAAACATTTTTCAAGATGTCATGGCAACCATACTGGATGTAACATTAGATACCTTTTCATTTAGGACCATCTGGACAAACTTCATAAGTATTTTGCTGAAAATTGTATGTCAAGAAGAATGCCATGGTGACCATAATGGATGTCAGATTAGCACCATGTTCATTTAGAACCAATTAGACACCACAAGTCTTTGAACTGTGTGTCATCTATGCATGTCAGAAACAAAGAAAGCATGCATCATATCATACAAAATGTTGTTCATCTGGATTAGGGATGTTACAATTGGTCCATCATACAAAATAATGTTTGGTAAGTTGTTCAAGTAGATTGCTCCTGTAACATATCCTAAGAGACGCTCCCACCAATTATGACTGAAACTGGATCAAACATTCCAGAGATGCTAAAAGTAAGTTTTCCCGTGGTTATTTTGAAAGCCACAACAATTGTTATGGGATCCACCTCTTCTGTGATAAAGCATATATAGTTTTATGGTATCATGGTATTCAAAGTTTTCAGTATTTTTCTGTATAGGGTCACCAGTGATGTGCATATCATGTATATACTGGATGACCATGAGTTACTACTGCATCATCAGTTCATTTTGGGAAAATATCACAACTGCTGGCAAGTACACTATTTTAAAATGCACTCATGAATAATGTTGTTTCCAAACATGGCCAACCCCTATTTCTCAAAGAGAATCTGTATCTTCTTAAAATGATATCACTGTAACAAATCGGTTAACCAGTTTGTTGTCTGATGATGTCCAATGATGTTATGCAAAAGTCAGATCACATGATTACTATATTTGACAAGAAGCAAGAGACTGAATATATGGTAGCATATAATAGTCAAAACGTGAAGTATATTAATGTTGTTTTCTGGTACATGATTTATTACTTTTATTACTTTTCATTGGAACACCTGTATTGTTTAAACAGTCTGTGGTTGATGTGTACTTTCATGCTCATGTTGGTAGGCCCATTCTCACCAACAATCCCATATCATAGGTGGTTATAATATGCATTGCTTTAATTCTCTCAAACAAGTTTCTGTTGTTGGAGGGTACAGGTGGCAGCATGAGGGCCATGAAGGTATCATCCATTTTCCAAGTTGATTTACACTTCACTTTGTGCAAGATATACATCAAGTTCCCAAAATTATATATGTTTATTATTATATATGTCATCATACAGACATTTTTGGGTATTACCACGATATCAGAGTAATTCCCCTTGCATAATCTGGAATCTACATGGTGTCTGTTTATCAATTGTTTCCCCACGATCATCTGATTTAAACTGGAAATTAAACACATTTTAATAAAGAGTAAAGAACAAACAGACATCTAGGAAGGTGTCTTTATTTACTTGTTCGCTGTCACTAACTTGAAGACCATGATACCATAGCACTCTGGGCTACTAACAAACTAACAAGCAAACCAAGTGTGATTAAAAATTGATTGGGAGAATTAGTGAACAGGTTTTCACACAGCTGCTAAGGTAGCCACAACATTTCTTGGGATCCACTCAAAACAGCTGTCAGAATAAAAAGGACTTGCTTGCTTGTCCTTTATAAAGTAATTCAATGGTTAATTCTAAACCCATGTAGTAACATTAACATATTTCCAAGCACAGAATTTTTGTGATCTCCAAAACCTGATGTACTAACAATACTACATAGCTATCCCCCCAAACCCATGTAGTAGCATCATGCTATTTCCAGGTTACAGTGAAAATATCATTTGCGATCACCAAAATCTGCTTTAGTAACAATACTATATTGTTATCTCCCACACCCATGTAGTAATATTACCCTATTTCCAGGTGACAGTGTAAAAGTACTCTTGTGATCACCAAAACCTGATGTAGTAACAATACTATATCGCTAATTACCAAACCCATGTAAAAAAATTACTCTATTCCCAGGGAACAGTGCTACACTGATTTTGTGATCTCCAAACCCTGCTGCACTAAGAGTAATACATTGGTAAACACCAAAATCATGTAGTAATATTTTCCTATTTCCATGTGAAAGTGTACCACTCATTTTGTGACCTCCAAAATCCCGATGTAGTAACAACAGTACATTGGTAATCACATAACCCATGTAGTAATATTACCCTGTTTCCAAAGTAACAGTGTATCACTGAATATGTGATCTCCAAATCTGATATAGTAATAATACTACATTGCTTCAGATCCATGTAGTAGAATGACCCTATAATTTTCCAGGCAAGAGCAGAACACTGATTTTGTCTTCTCAAAAACCAGATGTAGTAATTTTGCTACAAGGATGAAGATTAATGATATGCATTAATGATTTTTGTTAATATAGTAACATGACGACATTTATACTCCTGAAACACATCTTGCAGTGATATTTCTTGCTGATGATGCTTTACTACTTTGTTAATATCAAACACTTGCAGTAATATTTTTCTATTTCCAAGGTAATACCAGTAGTTCAGTTCCATTGTTTTGATCTTCAAAACCATAACTGGGTACTACGTGTATTACTACAAGTCCAAAATTTACTGCAATGCCATTAATATTACTTGTCAATGTAGCATTTCTACATTGTTAATCTCAAAAACCTTGTTTATAACACTCTGTTTCCAAGGAAAAATACAAGAAAATTAGAATTTGGTTTTTCGCCTTATATGACACTGAAACAATGAACCCCACCACATCGCTTATCCCCCACCAACATCATGCCACAAAAAATTACTAAAGATTAGTATTAACAATACTTATCAAAATGAAGTTCCTGACAAAGGTTTTGTATACATCAAGTTTATGTTAAGGAATAAATGTACACCACTTTCAACAACCTTCTCTCTGGTCGACCTTCGGGGCATGTTGGCACATTTTATTGATGAAAAAGTTCAATCCATTAGAGATAAGCTTGACAACACAATTTCAATTAACTCATTATCACCATACAGTTGTGACAGAATATACACAGCAACCTTTAACAGCATTTTAATCTGTCTGTATGGGGTTGGTACATACAATTGGGCCAAACAGACACACAGGTAAAACCCATTTTAATGCCATTCAATATAAAGCGATTCCGTTTATAACATGATGGTAGCATGGCTCCTATTTTTTAATTTAAGGTGACCTCTCTTTTTAACATCCTAAATACATGCTCTTGGAAAAGCCGATTATTCATATCCCATCCAATTTCAATGCACATTTTCTATGGAGACGTTTTTCGAAAAATTTGTGAAGGCGATGTTATTCTTTGGAACCCGAGCATCACATTATAATGGGATTTTCCTGTATGTGTTTCCTATTGTACTGTTTTAAAATCAGGGTAGGTTGGTAGTTTTGGTTTAAAACAATATATGATCAGTATATATAATGTACCATACTAAGCAGTTCAAGTATTGAGCTAAACTACTTCAATTAGATGCACAAATCAGTTTTGTGAATTTTTTTAAAAATTTATTTTTTGTTTTTAAACATTATAAATAGTATAATGATTAGCATATATAATATTCTAAGCACTTCATGTCATGTACTGGGCTAAACCAGCTCAATTAAATACACAAATGATTCTCAGGATTTTGAGGGGAAAATTTTTTTAATATTTTTTTTTAAACATTATATATATATATATATATAATGATTAGTATATCTATTGTACAGTGACAAACCAGATTAATAGATGCACAAATCAATTTCGGGAAATTTTCATTTTACCCCAGTGGAGGGGAGGAGGGAAGTGCTAGTGTTAGCAATGAAAAACAAGGACAGCCACCCAACCGGAAACGCATATTTTTATTTCTTGGCCTTGTCATGAAGAGCATCCCAAAACCTTATGATGAAGAGTGCCCCAAAGTCATGTGAACTCAATCAGACTCTGACATCACTGATGTTTGAGTGCTTAGATTCAAAATTGTCTTCACTAACCGCTGCTATCAATACTTCTCTCTCATCCAGGAAATTCTCATCATTTTTCAAAATTCCCATTGTAAAACCTCTCACTTGACCCTAATGATTTGAAGAACCACCACCCTCTTTCTAACCTCTCATTTATTTAAAAAATCTCAGAAAAAAGTTATTCTATCCCAGCATGTATCTCATTTGAATTAACATAATCAATTATGATATTATCATAACCAGATTGACTCAGACAGTACTTGAGATCAATGTATTTTCTTGTCAATTTGAAGAATTTTAGACCAAGCCATTAAAAATTTTGCAAAAAGGTTATTTCTAAAATATTCTTGCCAGTTCAATGTTTTATATGTTCTATCCAAACTTGTATCTCATTTGAAAGTAAATAGTCTTTTTAGCAATGTTCAGTCTGCATATTGCCATCACCATAGTACTGAAACTTTACCTCTGAGAGTAGTTAATGACCTTCATCTCCAACATGTATTTGGTATTCACAATACAGCCTTACTATGGTTCAAGTCCTAATTAGTCAGCAGGACAGAATTTGTGTCCATAAATGGAAAACATTCCAGCCCAGATGATCTATGTTTTGGTATTCCACAAGGCTCTCTTTCTCTGCTCTAAAGTGTCATGAATCGACTTCTGGTGTCGCACCATTTGTAAACTGATGACTGTCAAATATACAAATCTACCTACCCAAATAAAGTCGAGGCTGCTATCCAAGGCATAAATAGGTGCATTTCCAATGTGAAGTCATGGATGACATATATAAAGATGAATATGAATGATGATAAAACTGATCACCACACAAAAACTTTCTCATTCATATCCTTTATCTCAAACAATAAGCATCAGCAATACCAACATTAAATTCACAAAGTCAGTATGAAACCTAGATGTCACTCTTGACACTATGCTCTCATTACACCAACATATAATGAACATATGCAAGGTTGCAAATCTGCAGATGAAATGCATCACCTCTATTCACAGTTTTCTTTCAGCTGATGCCACTTCAACACTTTTGTTTTCCTTAGTACTTTCAAGAATGGACTATTGTTATTCACTTCTATACGTTTCTCAATATCTACTACAGAAACTTGAAAAAGTTCAAAACATGGCTGCTCTGATCATCCTTAGAATGCAAAAACTGAGCACACCTACCCCGTGCTCTGTAGCCTTCACTGGCTACCCATTCAACCCAGAATCAAAAACAAAATTTGTTCACTATGCTACATTTCATTTACTAGCTCCAGTCCAATACACCTATCTGACCTCACCCATGTGTACTCCACATCTAGAAACTTACACTCCTTTTCCGACACTTGTTGCCATTTTTGTTATAGGGTTTAACACCATTTTTCAGCACAACATAGGCTATACATAGCGGCCAGTATAAATGGTGGAGGAAGAACCCGGGAAAAGCCTGAAAAGAACCACCGACCCACAAGAAGCTACAGGAAAGCTTTCTTACATACCTACATTGTCTGAGACTCAAACCCATGCATGACGAAAAGAACAGTTAAGTTAATAAATGTACCATGTGCATTAAGTTGTGTCAACACTCCTCATTTTTTAGGCTTGAAATGCATGCCAGAACTGGAAACTACAAACTCATAAAAAAATTTCTGATTTGTTTTGATGTGGGTATGTTAATATGTGAACAAAATATCTGCACAAGAAGAACCTTAAAAATCTACGCATACCTATATCTACAAAACTCATCATTTCACATGACCTTTGACTTAATCATTCTGGTCAGCAAATGATAATAAATCTGAATCAGAAGTAGGATATTGTAGAGTCATGTAAAATAATATAATTGCTACTGTAACAGCTGAAATAGAGTATGAGAGATATTAAGATTAATTTCAAGCAGAAAAGACAGAATCCTCAAAATACATAGCAGTTAAGATTTAGACATCTGTTGGTACATGACATTTTAAGGTATTATGTACCATATATTTTCACTTGTGAGTCCAAATGTTAACTTCACAGACCCAGATCAACTGTAACATAATGTAACAGCAGATTTTGGTCTGTGCAGTTTGCCAGGAGTAATCAGTAGAACAAACTGCATAGACCCTGATCTGCAGGTGCATTATGCTATGGCACACCAAGATCTTTGCTGTTTGCAGATTGACTCAACTCATAAGTGAGTGGATACAGTACCTTGATCCTTTTAATCAATGGCAGGTTTTCCATCTGTATTGGATTGATTTGGTGGCCTAATGGTTAAAGCACCCACCTCGGATGCAGGAGGTTGTGGGTTCGAACCCTGGCCAAGTCAAACCAAAGACTTATAAAAATGGTACATGCAGCTGCCTTGCTTGGTGCTCAGCATTAAAAGGTTAGTGTCAGGACTGACTGACATGGTGTCGGGATAATGTGAATTGGTAGGACATGATGCTACATGTCTGCGGCATCATACCTCAGTGCTAGACATCAATATAAACTGTCCCATTGCAGACATCATAGTGATATGACTGACAAATCATTAAAGCTACGTTAAAAAGCCAAAACGAACGCACACACACACCATCTGCATTGATTCTATATCCAGAAAG
The DNA here is from genome assembly GCA_016617855.1 of Megalonaias nervosa. Lineage (NCBI taxonomy): Eukaryota > Metazoa > Mollusca > Bivalvia > Unionida > Unionidae > Megalonaias > Megalonaias nervosa. The sequence goes on along the minus strand of JAECUM010020519.1, from coordinate 55,124 downwards.
CAACTGCTTGAACCAGCTGTCATTGTAGGAGTTGCTGATAATCCAAATACATCAACATCTTCTTTCTTGGTCATGTTATCATCTTGCATAGTGCCACATTCATCTGCCACTGATGTATCTAAAGCATCATGCTGTTCTGAGAGATCTTCTTGCAAATAACTTCCCAATTTGTCAATAGATGATGCTCCCAGAACATCAATTCTTATGGAGATGTCATCCTGCCACACAGAATATTGTTCGTTACTTATGTTTCTAAAACATTATTACTCTCAGTTTCATAAATGTTTTCCATGGAATTGCCAAATTCATCAATGTCAAAGTCTGTCTCACTGGGCATTTCAGTGTTACATTGCAATTCGTTTGATGATTTACTTCAAGCAGCTTATAAATAATACTTACAGTACTTAATAACCATCTGTTTACTTTTACTGCTAGATATAAGTAGTTATAAGGCAAAGAATCCTCTCTGCATGAACAACTTCTAGTATAGCTAATCTATGACTGGATTTTCTCCAGACATGATTTGTCTACATTAATTCTACAACTAGACAGTAATTGGGATCCCATTCACACAACATTTGCTGTCATTTCATTTGATATTCATACACATCAGATCTCAGTTAGGTTAGTTTTATAATTTTAGTAGAATAAAATACACACACACACACACACATGTGTTTTGCCATCTCTGGCAAAATCACTGCTCTGCCACTCTCTTCCCTCTGTTGGAAGTAATTAAGAAATGAAATATGGTTACCAAACCTGAATTTTCTCCTTTATGCAAACAGGCTTTTTCTTATGCTTTCCTTCCTTCCTGAAACACTCAATTTTGTTGCATGGACTATGAATAAATAAGTACATTATTTAAAAGTGGTATACTTATTAAAAAAGCATGCAGACAGTATTGGACTTGCATTTCTGTGCTATAGAATATGGACAAAAGCTTAGAGTATGTATGTATGTATGTATGTATGTATGTATGTATGTATGTATGTATGTCACATCTGCAGAATCATGCCCACCACACAGAATCAAGTTAATTTGGAAGCAATAATGGTTCAGGTACAACTTCCTAATAAGTAAATATTCAAACTTCCACATAAAAGGAAGACATGTAGTCCTATCAGATAAAGTTGAAAAATAAAGATGTAATACAAACTGAAAAGTATAAATAAAGAAAAAATAAATTATCAATAAATAAAAGGAAAAATGGTACAAAAATACAGACTCCTCAAAATATATGGCATTTAAGGTTGAAGAATTTATACCATGATCTTAGCAGACAACTGGAATCAGATTTCATAAACAACAAACATAAACAGCAAATTCAGGAATCATTCTGCCACCAACATACACCATGGTGAAACTAGAAGGGGAAACTTATTGTAGAGAAAGAAATAACTAGAGGGGGAAGGAATTAGCTAGCTAATTCCTTCCCTGGTAAAAGAACCAGCTAGGTGATTCTCTTCCTGGGGAAACTTTCAGCAGGGGGAAAGAATTGGCTGCTGCACTGGGTTCATCCTCCACCAGTATACTGGTCGCCATGTATAGCTTATCATACAGTGAACAATGGAGCTAAACCCCAAACATCAACAACATTTCAGTTCATTTCCTTCAAATCATTTTCTATTTTATTTTGTAGCTGATGTTCAACAGTATGCATAGTTTTAAACCCATAGCAGATGAAACAAAGTCATCAAAATACAATGCATTTGACTATGCCATTACTTTTGATGATGAAAATGGTAACACAGAATATGATGTCCTTATGTTCAACTATATTCTGAAGATCACTTCAGACAGGGTGGTGTCTACCTTAATTTTGAACTGTCTATCTTTAAAAAATTGGATAGGTCAATTATTATGCTGTACTTTTATGTGATGTCATAATCTTTCTCCATGTCAATGTATAATGATGATTTTAAACAAATTAACTATATACCAACTTGTTGTATATATTGTGACATTCATGTGTGTCCATCCTTTTGTACACCTGTCATAATATTATCATAGTAATCTGATGCAGAGTGAGGAAAATGGTCAAATGTGGTATGGTGTATGTAGATGAATAGATGATAACCAAGGTTCCAGGTCCTCGATTCATCCCCAGAGATGGAGAGGGTGGGGCTAAAGATCACATTCTTAAAGGTACAGTAATAAGGAATGTTTGTTGCACCCTAACTCCATCAATGAGGACTGATGATATATGATATGTTGATTTGGGAGGACGAGTAAATAACACAGGCTTCAAGTCCTAGGAAAGTGTATGTGTGTTGGTGCAAAAAAAAAAAAAAAACATGGACTATTTGTGATGGCTTCCATTCTAGATATAACATTCTAATGAACACTACAAGTATTTCATGTCATGGTATGGAAAGGAATTATATTTATTGATTGCAAGAAGAAACTGTCCCTATCGAAATGGTCCTATTTTAGAATATGTTGCCAAGAAGTGGCCACTTACCTTTCTTCCCTTTTTTTTGTTTCTTGTCCACCTGAGCATACATATTACTGGTGTCCTCCACTAAGGCAGCCTTTTTCTTGGGCTTGACCACTGCAGCATACTCTGCAACTGTGCTTCCATACAAAGGATTGTCTGTCAACCCTAGTGAAATACATAAAACTATGTTTTTGTTTTGTGTTAACTAAATTTGGAAATCATAGTACAAAACATATTTCCATTACCAATTTTTTAATGGAGACAGCTATGGAATTGTTTAAATTTGGTCCTTTAATAAGACACAAATTTTATAATAATATATAATAATAATAATGATGATGATGATAGTGTTGAGCATAGTAGCATGTCGAATTCATACAATAAGGAATTTCTTGAGGGATCAATTTCCAGTTTCAACAAGTTGTAAAGCATGAACCAGGACATGTTTATACTTGTAAAGCAGAAGAAAATGAGATAGTGTGCAGTACACTTCTTTATATAACTTTCATCCACAAAAAAAAATATATTATTATTATTATTATTATTATTATTATTATTTTCAGATATAGTACTTGAGGACCGCTCCGGTGGCCTAGTGGTTAGAGCATCCGCCTCAGATGCGGGAGGCCGTGGGTTCGATCCCCAGCCAAGTCATACCAAAGACTTACAAAAATGGTACTAACAGCTGCCTCGCTAGGCGCTCAGCATTAAGAGGTTAGTGTTAGGACTGGCCGGCCCGGTGTCAGGATAATGTGACTGGGTGGGACATCATGCTACATGTCTGCGGCATGATGCCCCAGTGTTAGACATCACTATAAACTGCCACACTGCAGACATCATAGCGATATGACTGAAAATTTTTTAAAGCTACGATAAAAATCCAAATCACACACACACACACACACACTATAGTACTTGAACTCCCTTGATGGGTATAATATTGGGGATAGTGTCTGCAGGATGATGAAAAAGCTAGGAACAAAAAGACTCTGGTCAGAGTATAGCCTAAAGGGACGTAAAGGGTAAAACCATTTCAAGAGCTTCTGATATGCCGGGTTTTGATAAGTAGGTATGACTTGATTTCAGTTGTCTGTTTTTCATGTGACTTTCCAGAGATTTGTAAATGAATGGATAAAGTACAACATGTTTCTTCACACACATACTGCAATTACATGTATATGAAATAACTTGCGACCATATTTCAAAGTATGTTTTATAAATACTCCATTGATTGTTGCTGGCATTTAGAACAAAGCAATGCATCGTTTGTTGTGAAACTTATTTTAAAACATTGTGTTACTCTTGCAGAAGCCTGCTTGAAAAATAATGACAAAGCGAAAGCAAATGAAATTAAAGAGGCCATATCGGAGACCCTCAAATATGCACCCAACCAATGCGGAGGGATAAAATACAAGGTTAGCCATTTGACTCTTACTTCATCAATATTGGATTCAATTTTATCTTTTAAAGCATGGTATTTGTAAAGCGGATGCATTTCTAAATTGCATACAAAATCAGCTTATCGTAGTTCCCAGGACTGTCAAATCTGGAGTACAGCTAACTACATTTTACATCCATCTTGTCTGATCAGGCAAGTGCTTCCACTTGGAATTTTTATTCACACGAAATATCTGGGCAAAATAAATTCATCTTTGCGTAAACAGATTTCACCATCCACTTGCCAGAAATGACTAGTGCAGAGTTACCTTGTAACTTGGTTTAACAATATTAAGGGTAGCACAAGTGCAGTGAAGAAAGTTTCATAAATTTTCATGAGGGGTTGTCCATAAAGGACGTACGCAGATAACACCTGTTTTCCTAAACCCCCCTCTTCCCATGGCCGCTTTTGTCCGCATGTGGCTTACACCCCACCCCACCCCCTATGGCTGCAGACGTCCCCATCTAGCATTATACACTGCTCTATGGTTTTGGTAGCAAATACATATGCCACGCAGCAGCTGCAGTTTCAAAATTCGGCGCACACAGGAAAAATATTAGAGGGAACGTTGGTAATGGTGGCTACTGCAGCCAGCCACCTGCTTCAAGGGAGGCTGTCACTAGCTCTGCAGTCGCATGGTCAGCCGGGGTCTTCATCACAGGCCAGGCACTGTATTGTCCGAATTGAGAGCATTATATAGGCCGTGGTGCATTGGCTATTTGTATACTCGCTCAGGTCCGCAGGGCTGATATGTGGGCCATGTAATCAACATCAGACACTGGGAGCCAGACCTATGTATTAATGCCAACCCATTCATGTATATTCTGTGGCACAAATCGTACAAATTGAAATTAACAAATAATTTATACTTAAGGATCACCCATAAAGGACGTCAACAAAACATACTGAAATACACGCAGTAGGCCTAAAGCAGCTGTTCAACACAGAATATCAAAACAAAAAATACTAGCTTGCGGATGTCCCCAAGGTCCTTTACACCCCCTCCCCCCTTGTCCGCAGTTGTCCACATTTGACCAACCCCCAACCCCCCATCTGTGCAGACATCCTTTATGGATAATCCTTAACGTTAGTTAATGTGACTTTTAAATATGTAAGCAGTGCTGAGATGATTTTTGACTTTGTTTAAGCATTAAAATTATTTTTTAATTTGCAGGTACCTGAGCAGAAGAAGAAACATAAACTTTAGAGTGGAGGAGGAGACTGATTCTGATTCCTAATCTTAATTAAATCTTGACAATAAAGAAAAAGTGATATTAAAATATATGTTGTATTGTTTCCTATTTTCATTTTTGTCTCTTAAAAACTAATGTCTGAACCTTCAGTCTGTAAATTCAGGGGAATTCCTTATCAGGCAAAAGTCGTGTGATTTACCTGTCTACTTTTATTTTACTCCAGCTACTTTAAAAAAAAAATTAATTATCCCCATTGGGGTAGGTCCCCCAAAACCCCGGCCTACTTTGTCAACTCACCTGCCCCATTTAAATATAATGGAATGCCCTGCTGTAAAGCCTGTTAGAAAAAGTACCCAGCAAGAGGATTTGATACTATGAACAAAAAGCAATGTTTGCATATAAACCATCTTAGAAAACCTGCACACTTGCACTGAAACTGATTGCATACTTCAGAATGGACATGTGTATTTTTATTAAATATGTATCCTTACTAATTTTATCTAAGATTCTTTTTCACTGTATGCACAGATAAATAAAAATTCTATATTGTGCAGAGTGCATTTTTATATGTGCGACTTTAAACTAATTTGTGATAGCTGACACGCATCATTGCATGCAGAGTGCAAATTTGTACAATGTTGGAACAATTAGTGTACCCTGGCATGTTATCACTATTATTATTATTATTATTATTGTCAAATGACTGGTGATGTTTGGTTTGTCGAAAATAAAATTGGTGCAGAACTGACATCTGATAGGTGACAATGGCAGTCTTGAAATTCCTGCTATTGCAACTCTTAGATGGATAGTAATGTTGACATTTTTGCAGTGTTGTTGATTTGGACATTCTTGCCAGCAGTGGGAAATGTGTGTTTCAGAAACACAAGCAGCTTTCATCATATTTCCATATAGGTTTCGAATGTTGTAGGAAGGTTATTTTATAACGTTAAACAACAATGTTGTAGCAACATTCCAGCAAGTTCACCAAATCGCACTGCCACAACGTTATATGACAATGTTGCCACAACCTTACTGTAACGCTGCTGTAACATTGTTGCAATGTGGAATTGTTAGCTGGGATTTAATGTCTTTCCAATTTAGCAAGCCTGTAACCTGTTATCAGATCAAAAGAAAGGTTCACATCATCGTAGTATTGCACAATATTATGCAATAGTTGGCAAATTATCACTTGAATCTGAATAATAACATATTTCTATGGCTGTAAGATGACTTTCTCCCCATACACACAAAGCATTTGTTTTAGAATAGATGTTGCATAGGCCTGTTGACTCCTCACATAAATTATAATGGGTCAGTTTCTTTTTTCACCATGAACAACTACTGTGTGCAGTATTTTATCAGTGTAAACAATTTATTTAAATACAAAAATTAATATCTCAACTGATTTTGTTCTGATTTGTATTGCATTACACCCAATTTTAATTGGTACTGGAGAAATTAAATGCTGGGTCAGCCTTTGGAAGAGAAAGAAAATCTATACTGAAAGCAAACTACATGTGTCACTGATTTATATTTTTTCTAGTTTTCTTTTTCTTAGTGGATATCCTGTTATAATTTATGTAGCTATTACAAACATGTTGGCTTTTTAAAAAAATGTATTAATTTCCCCTGTTCAAGACCCCTGCAAAGAAAGCATCAGAGCAGATAAATTGCATTAATGAGTATACAAGTCATTTTATTTTCATGTTGAACAACAACAACAACAAAACCCCATGAGACCTCATCCTATTGTTTTTAAATTCTTCTGTTCATAACTTTAGGTTATGGAGAAAATAGGTTAACATCATTCATGATGGTGCAAATCAATTAAATAAAATTGTGTTTCAAGCAGATCTGGAAGGAAAATAGGAAAATACACTTGGTATCCTATTATGTATTTGAATGGCTTAAGGAAAAATTGTCAAAGAACAGCAATGTTTTTAGCAATGATGATGTTTAATTACATTGCCATATGCAGATCAATACCTAGTATATCAAGAAGTGAAATTCAAATTATGTTATGTATTGTTATGTGCATAATGTCAGCTCAACAGTATCAGATTATTTTAAAAACTACTAAGCAGATGCTTTAGAACTTTTGTTGGCATTCTTGTGCTACCATACATGCGATTCTTCCAGTGGGTAAGCCAAAAAATAGTGTTTTAAAGGCTGTTTACCACATTTACCATTTTATAGTTGAAATCTACTGTTTTTGAAAATTAAAAGAATAATGTATACGCTCCCCACAACACAGTATTTTTTTGTGTTCTATCAACACATTAGTGAAACCAGGCAGAACCAGTCTACTTGGGACCAGAAATGTTCCACCAGTACATCTATTGGTGCAATGATGTGTGGCAGAACAAACAGGACTTAAATTATCAAATAACAGTCGATGTGTGCACGCAATTAGCTGTTAACTGATTACCTTATTGTTGGAATTCAGAGAGTTTAAGGCCAAATTCAGGATGGTTATTTTTAGGTGCTACAAGTAATAATGCAATAAAAGATGGTCACAATGTATTCTGATCCTTTCTTAGAGGAAGATTATGAAAATGGAGACCAACAATGCCTGATTTCAGCAGACACATTCATAGATCTGTTATGTTTACTTGTTATTTTATTGTTCAAGATGTTTTAAGAGGAATATTTAAGGACAGCTCTTATATACTTTGTTGAATTTTTCGCAAACTGCCAACATGTGTCATTTCTCACAATGCTAAGGAACCAATGACTAAGAAACAGTTAAAAATGGTTGAATATCAGAATTTAAGCCTGTGCAGATATGCAGGTTGCATTATGTATTTAAAAGGTGTGCATGTTTTCTATTTCATAAACTTTTTTTGAAGTTTCTTCCTGCACATAAATTAACAATATATTACAAGACAATTAATTTTGGGATAAATTAATCATAAATGTATTTTTCCACTGTTTATTTCAAGTCTAATTCAATATTAATATTTTTTTGTTTTTGTATCTTCCATAGTGAAACCTATCAGCAGATTTATTTTTGGACCTGAACCATGAAGAGAAAGAAGCACTTTAAGATTAGACTCAGGAATACATCTTAGGTCCAATTCAGGAACTTCCTCCATGGAGTGAACATAACATGGAGGAATACTGGAGAGTGGTCAGCAACCTTCCAAACCCTGGTAACAAGAAAACTAAAAATGTTAGAACTTCTTCGCGGCTGAGCATAGCTGACCTGTCATTACAACATTCTAACGCTGAAACAGAGATGACATTTTCCATTCTCTGCAAAATACAGAGTGACTCAGATTCAGGAGGAAATTTGGACCAGAAAACTATTGAGAGCTTGTCAAGTGTGAAGCTTAAAAATCACAATGGATGTCATCAGTGGTCACCAAAACAGTGATCTTGTGAAGGAAACTAAAAATGCTATTGAATTTTATTTAAAAGATCTTTGCTGTGAACCATAAAATCAGAGAATTCTTCCATTTTCGTTAATTGGCAATACACTGACTCATATTAATTAATAATTATCATAATACTGCCACCAGAATCTGAATCTGATTAATTTGTTACTAGGAAACGACCTAGCTGGAAATAAGACTGTCATTAATTCACTTGTAACTGACAAGCGTTGTTTCATCAAAGTGACGATCATAATGAAAATGAAATCTCTGATTTATATCCTGCATGTTTTTTTGCTAAAGCCATGACAAAGAAAACTCTTGAGAGTGTAAGCTCTTGAGAGTGAGGGGTGATCAGGCTTTTATTCCTTCAGCTGACACATTTATTGGTCAGTATTTTAATGAGGTCACTTGTGCTCCTAGCATGGTTCATTCAAGAGGTATTGATCACAGTGATACTCTTTTTACTACTCATTCTCTTAATTCTAATCAGGGTGATAAAAGACAACTCACTACTTGTCTCACAAAAACAAGATCCTGAGATGACCGGTTTGTTTCATAGAACTATTAGTGAATCTGACATCACACAAGTACCATCTTCTTATTTTGTGAAAAAATGGAGTCCTTATGAGGAAATGAAGACCACCTGAGGTACCAGCTGGTGAGGAGTGGTCAGTAAGCTAGGAAATTGTTGTTCCTAAGTCATATCCACAGGAAATTCTTAGTCTAGCCCATGAAACTCCATTGTCTGGTCATTTAGTAGTCAATAAGACTTGTCACAAGATCTTAAATCCTTTCTATTGGCCAAAATTTAAAGTGATGTTTCTAAATACTGTAAATCTTGTCATACTTGTCAAATAGTAGGAAAACCCAATCACATATTTTGACCTGCATAGAAATACAGGTAAAGACAGGGACAAGTGTCCACTTGTTGCTTGCTGTTGGAGAATCAGTTCAAGATCATCTTCGTATTAGGTAGTATGGTCCTTATAAAGACAAAGAAAATATGTAACTAAAATTACATCAATACTTCTGGGTTGCAAAACAAAAACAAATTTGTGATGATATTAATGGAGTATGCTGACAGAGATAGTCCCCTAAATTATTCAATCAATTCAGTTGTACCTGTCCCACACAGTGAAGATTTAAATGAGGACATGGCATATGACTATACTGACTTTGATGCAACCAATCTTCACAATTCAGAAATACTGGACGATCTGGACCAGAAACTTTTTCATCTGCTGCCACATGAGAAGAGCAAATCAAAACAGCTATTAAGAGAATATGAGCACTTGTTTAAAACACGAGTAACTAAAATCTACCATGATGTTGCAATTGTAGATTCTACACCTAGGAAACAACATCCTTACAGGATGAATCATCAAAACTATACTGTTCTGAAGATAAAAAATTCAATATTTGCTAGAGAATGATTTCATCAAACCGAGTAAATATAACTGGAGTTCACCATGTGTTCCGGTGCTGAAATCAGATAATAATTCCCATGCATGTTGTTACACGTAGGCTCGTACAAAAATAACAAGAGAAAAGAGTGAAGTCAACAAGCTTTGTATATTTTAACAAAATAATTTATTTCCCTAGAAAACAATGTTAAAAATTGGAAATAGGACTTATGGTTTGTGAATATAATCCAAAATTTAATCCAAAGATTGAAAAATATAAGCCCTATCACTAAACAGTTCTAACAGAATCCGGGTTCAAATCTCAATGAAATTCCAATATGGAGGCGATGACGTCAATTAGGTCGTTGTACTGGTGGTAACAGATCCTCGACTGAATCACAGTTTATGTTTCTGTTAAACTCCAGGATAAATTTCCACTGAATTTCTTTGTCCCAGAACTTTTTTATAAAAAAGTACACTTGTTTAGTTTTCTAGAGAATAAATGATTAAATTCCAAAAACAAACGAACTTCAAAAACAATCTGGCTTCAACAATATAAACACCTTGTACCTTCAAGGTGTGGGCATATGACTGACTAAATCTACTAGATAGCGTCTGTTTAAAGCCATGATTTTGGATCACATAGTACTTCACGTGAGAGGCTACATGATTTACTAATTTGAACAGCGTAATAAAAAAAAAATGCCATTTATCATGTATCCAAGAATAGCCCTATCTAAGAATCAGATTCTCACGCTGAAAATATATTAAAAAAAAGAAAGACTGTTTACAGTTCAGCTAACATGCGGACCGAAATGACATTGGCAATAACCAATCATATTCACTCAATGTTTACAAAAACTGAGCTAAAAATAGTGCTAAAGAAATCTTATAATCTAATCAGGTCAAGCCAATTTTCGAAAAAAAAATTTTAATAAATTATCATTACAATAAAATGTAATGAAACAAAACTAAAATAAAAAAGAATTTAAAACTACCACACAAGTTATTTAATTACATATTCATAACACTTCCCCCATTAAGAAAAAGAAAGATTTATATAATAAATCCTTCCTTTTACCATATGTAAATAATATATGAGGTAAAACAAAATTACGTAAGAAAATTCTTATGAATTATATAAAGTGCACATGAAATAATATTTCTATACACAGGAAAGTGCATCTGCAATCAAATTGTCTTTTACTCTGATGTGCCTGATGTTGAGATTATATTCTTGCAAAAACAAACTCCACCTTAATAATCTTTGATTTTTATTTTTCATCTTCTCGATGAATGTAAGGGGGTTGTGATCATTAAACACAACAACCGGAGGAGCCAAGCTAATATAAACTTCAAAATGCTGTAATGCCAATATTAAAGCCAAACATTCCTTCTCAACTGTTGAATAATTCCTTTGGTGCTTATTTAATCTCTTAGAGAAATAGCACACTGGGTGATCAACACCATTTTTATCTTCTTGAATCAATAATGCTCCAACCCCAACATCACTTGCATCCACAGATAATTTAAAAGATTGATTGAAATCTGGAGCTGTTAGAACTGGCACACTTTTGAGTATGGCTTTTAATCTATCAAATGCTTCCTGACATTTTTCAGTCCAAAGAAACTTGTTTTTCTTACTCAACAAGTTTGTCAGAGGTTCAGCAATATTAGAAAAATTGGAACAAAACTTTCAATAGTATCCGGCCATACCCAATAATCGCATCAGTTGCTTTCTGCTGACAGGCACAGAGAAATCAGAGATAGCCTTGACCTTAGCATCTATAGGTTTAACTTGACCATGTCCCACAATATGTCCTAGAAAAGTTACACAAGCACGGCAGAACTCACTTTTAGATAAATTGATTGTCAAATTTGCATCAGTGAGTCTTTCAACGAATTTCTGGATCATAGCTAGATGTTCTTTCCAGGTGTCATTGTGGATGATGACATCATTGATGTAAGCATCACAATTACCTAGACCAGAGATAATCATATTCATCAAGCGTTGAAAGGTACTTGGGGAACCCTTGATCCAGAATGCATTACTTTATATTGATAGAGTCCATCTGGAGTCACAAATGCCAAAATTTCTTTTGCTCTTTCCGTTAGTGGAATTTGCAAAAATCCTTTCAGAAGGTCAAATTTGGTGACGTACTTGGCATTTCCAATTTTATCAATACAGTCATCGATTCTTGGTAAAGGAAATGAATCTGTTTTTGTCACACTGTTCACCTTCCTATAATCAGTGCATATACAGAAAGTTTTATCTGGTTTCAGAACAGGTATACATGGTGAACTCCGATCACTTTTACAGGGCTCTATGAAATCGTTCTCCAGCAAATACTGAATTTCCTTTTTCAAGTATTCCTGTTTGAGAGGATTCATCCTGTATGGGTGTTGTTTCACAGGTTTTGAATCTACAATTTCAAGTTCATGAAAAATTTTGTTTGTCCTCATAGGAATATCTGGAAACAAGTGCTCATATTTGAATAATAACTGTTTAAGTCCATTCCTTTCTTGTTGTTGCAAATGTAAAAGTTTCTGGTCCAGATTTGTCATACTTTCTGAATTCTGAAGATTTGCTACTCCAAGATCAACAGAGTCCAACTGAATTTCTTCACTTAAATCGTCAGGTGGTGGGACAGGTACAACTAAATTAATTGCATAATTCACTTGGCTATCTCTTTCAATATACTAGTACTCCATTAATTTATTTAGATCTGAGTACTCTTATTATAATTTAACTGATTCATTTTCTTCTTTACTTTGTAAGGGCCGTACAATCTAATTTGAAGAAAATTTTGAAGAATGAGCAAAAGACAATGAACTCTTACAAGACTCAAATGTTCTCTCAAGTAAAGTTCTGTGAAACCATAGTTTCACTTCTGACTTGAATTGCTGAGTGCCAGATTCAAGCATAACAAGCTGGAAAGTTTCAGACATAAAATTTGACATTTGACCTGATTGAACAGATTTGGGAAGGCCAAATTGAGTAAAAATCTTTATCAAAGCTTTTACTATGGTTTTGGTTTCTGAATTCTGAAGATTTGCTACTCCAAGATCAACAGAGTCCAACTGAATTTCTTCACTTAAATTGTCAGGTGGTGGGACAGGTACAACTAAATTAATTGCATAATTTACTTGGCTATCTCTTTCAATATAATAGTACTCCATTAATTTATTTAGATCAGAGTACTCTTATTATAATTTAACTGATTCATTTTCTTCTTTACTTTGTAAGGGCCGTACAATCTAATTTGAAGAAAATTTTGAAGAATGAGCAAAAGACAATGAACTCTTACAAGACTCAAATGTTCTCTCAAGTAAAGTTCTGTGAAACCATAGTTTCACTTCTGACTTGAATTGCTGAGTACCAGATTCAAGCATAACAAGCTGGAAAGTTTCAGACATAAAATTTGACATTTGACCTGATTGAACAGATTTGGGAAGGCCAAATAATCTTTATCAAAGCTTTTACTATGGTTTTGGTTTTAATATTCCTCAAAGGAATTGCCTCTGGGAATCTTGTTGAGGCACACATAATGGTCAACAAATATTGGTTGCTTGACTTGGTATTAGGTAAGGGACCAACACAATCTACCATAATTCAGGTAAGTGATTCATCAAATGCAGGAATAGGTTGCAGATGAGACTTAGGTATCTTCTGATTGGGTTTTCCTACCATTTGACAAGTATGACGAGATCTACAAAATTTACAAACATCACTTTTGATTTTTGGCCAATAAAAGTGAGTCATGATGTTGTGTTAAGTTTTATTTATTCCTAAATGACCAGCCAGAGGAGTTTCATGGGCCAAACTAAGTATTTCCTGTCTGCAAGATTTTGCAACTACAATCTGATAGTTCTCTGACCACTCGTCACTAGCAGGTACCTCAGGAGGTCTCCATTTTCTCATAAGAATTCCATTTTTTATGAAATCACAGATAGGTACTTAAGTGGCTTCAGTTTCACTAATGGCCCTCTGAAACAAACAGGAGATCCCAGGATCTTTTTCCTTTTCGACGACAAGTGATTGTCGTTTGTCACCCTGATTAGATAAAAGAGAATGAGTATTTAAAAGAGAATCACTGTGATCAATACCTTTTGACTGATCCAAATTAGGATTGAAAGTGACCTCATCAAAAGCCTGACCAATACATGTGTCAGCTAAAGGAATATTTTCCTTATCAAAATCATTCTCAAGAGCTTTCTTTGACATAGCTCTGGTAACTGCACAAGCTTGGTATAAATCAGGGTATTCTTTTTCAATAGAATCAACTTTCTGATCCAAAGAAGGCTTGTCAGTTGTAAGTAAGTGGATTCACCACAACCTTGTCTCCAGCTAGGTCATTGCCTAGCAACAAATGAATGCCCTCAACGGGTAAAGTAGACACGATTCCGACTGTCACAGATGCTGAAACTAAGTCTGATGACAAATTTACAGAATGGAGAGGAACAGTAACAAAGCCGCACTCTACTCCCTGAATGAGAACACTCTCATTAGAACAGGACTTCTCAGAAAAAGGCAAAGTACCTGATAATAAAAGACTCTGAGAAGCTCCTGTATTCCTTAAAATTTTAGTAGGGATAGGACTTGTCAAATCACCCAAGAGTGATATAGAACCCTTCGACATGAATTGTTTAAAATTCTCCATAATAAAATCAGCCTGGATTTATTAGACCCAACAAATGTACTGCTTTCAATACATGACCGTGACCTTGACCTCTTAGAAATAAGAGCATTTGGGATAGGTCTATCTTGATAATGATGCCTATATTTCAATTTGAAGCAATCAGAAATGACTTATCCTTTTTTCTTGCAATAGGTACACGTAGGTAGAGACAAGTATTTGAATCAAGTTTATCAGCTTGATTTTTAGAAGTTGTGCCAGATTGAGTTTTAGAAGGATTCACATTAGGCTGAAATACCTATCTACTAGTAGACTGCTGAGTGAAAGATTTGCTAACAACAGAAACTTTATGAGTTAAGGAATAGTTATCAGCAGCACGAACAGCATTTTCCAAATTTTCGATCTTATGCTCGTCAAGATACATTCTAACGTCACTATGGACACAGTTCCTAAACTCTTCAACTAACAGGAGTTGTCTAAGACTTTCGTAATCTTTGTTAACCGTTCCAGAAGAGCACCACCTATCAAATGGTTGTTTTTTTTCCCATGCAAATTCTACATAGGTCTGGTCACTTGGTTTTCTATAATTCCTGAATTTTTGCCAATAAGCCTCAGGGACTAACGCAAAACCCTTCAAGATACAGTCTTTAACCACATCATAGTCAGTACTCTGCTCTAGTGACAGTGAAATGTAAATATTACAAGCTCTACCAGTAAGTACACATTGCAATAATAGAGTCCAGTACTCCCTTGGCCACTTCAAATTCTCAGCAACTTTTTCAAAATAAGGAAAATATCACTCTACTTCTTTTTCTCTGAAAGGGGGCACTAGCCTGATATTTCTTATAACATCAAAAGAAGGGGAGTGTTTTCCTTTTGCCAGCTCTAAATTCTTTAAACTTAATTTCTCTTTGCATTTGCATATCTAATTTTTCTTCTCAAATTGCATTTGTCTTTCTTTCTGTCTTTCTTCAAATTGCCTTTGTATTTCTTCCCTTTTTCTTTCCATTTGTATCTTTTCCATCCGCAATTGAACCTGTGTTATCTCTAATTCCAACTTTTTTAGCTGGACTTCCATTTTCAAAATTTCCAAACACTCCTGGGTAAAATTCCCCCAAAATTCTCTACTTTTGATGATATTGTGAAAAAGCCTGTTGTTTTCACTAAAAATTTCAAACAAAATGTAAAATAGTACATTGGATTTAAAAAACTAGAGGGATTTTAATTTCAAAAAACCATTTTCTGAAATTTTTTAGCCAAAATTCAAATATCCAAGGACAAGCAAACCGAATTTTCTCTTGCGACATGTAGGCTCGTACAAAAATAACAAGAGAAAAGAGTGAAGTCAACAAGCTTTGTATATTTTAGCAAAATAATTTATTTCCCTAGAAAACAATGTAAAAATTGGAAATAGGACTTACAGTTTGTGAATATACTCCAAAATTTAATCCAAAGATTGAAAAATATAAGCCCTATCTCTAAACAGTTCTAATTAAATCTGGGTTTGAATCTCGATGAAATTCCAATATGGAGGCGATGACGTCAGATTAGGTCGTTGTATTGGTGGCAACAAATCCTCGACTGAATCACAGTTTATAATGTTTCTGTTAAACTCCAGAATAAATTTCCACTGAATTTCTTTGTCCCAGAACTTTTTATAAAAAGTACACTTGTTTAGTTTTCTAGAGAATAAATGATTAAATTCCAAAAGCAAACAAACTTCAAAACAATCTGGCCGTAACAATATAAACACCTTGTACCTTCAAGGTGTGGACATACGACTGACTAAATCTACTAGATAGCGTCTGTTTAAAGCTGCGATTTTAGATCACATGGTGCTTCGCGTGAGAGGCTACATGATTTACTAATTTGAACAGCGTAATAAAAAAAAAATGCCATTTATCACATATGCAAGAATAGCCCTATCTAAGAATCATTCTCATGCTGAAAATATATAAAAAAAAGAAAGACTGTTTACAGTTCAGCTAACATGCGGACCGAAATGACCTTGGCAATAACCAATCATATTCACTCGATGTTTACAAAAACTGTGAGCAAAAATAGTGCTGAGGAAATCTTATAATCTAATCGGGTCAAGCCAATTTTCAAAAAAGGGATTTAAATCCAATGAAAATTATCATTACAATAAAATATAATGAAACAAAATTGAAATAAAAAAGTATTTAAAACTAACACACAAGTAATTTAATTACATATTCATAACAATGTACTGATTACAGAAAAGCAAACAGTGTTACAAGACAGATTAATTTCCAATACCCAGAATTGATGACTGCACTGACAGAAATAAAAGTGTCAAATATGTTACCAAGTTTGACCTTTTGAAGGGGTTCTGGTAAATTCCAATTATGGAAAGACCAAAGGAAATTACAGCATTTCTAACTCCAGATGGATTCTACCAATATAAAGTTACACCATTCAGGATGACAGGTTCCCCATGTTAACATCTGTTATATAGTAGTTAAGGGTCAGATTATCTCTAAATTCCAGATGCCTATCATATCTTGGAGCTTCATATTTTAGTCATTCATTTAAACTACTGTATTTACCATATATATTGAGACACGATAACATTATTTTTATTTTCCGGTCCCAGAACTTATAATGAAACTTTTTTCCACCTAGGTCATGTGCCCCAAGACTTAAGAAACAAAATAAATTTGTATTGCATTTGTGCTCCTCCCCCAATGCATGTTGCAATAAAATAGATGAACAAAACACTTATTTGATAATAAAAAAAAAAAGAAATTAACCTTGCATTGTTATCATTTATTCCTTTTTTTGTTTCAACATGAGCATTAAAGAATAAATTATATCCACGAAATTGATATATGTAGTGTAGGCTTCTATACTGTAGTGTGTATCGCTTATGTCCGATAACACATGCCATGTTGTTCATTGACATAAACATTGAGAAACAAATTGTGTTTGGTTGTGCTCAAAGTTTTGAATATGTTATCAGACTTAAAACTCGATCCAACAAAATCACAAACATGAAGGAAATAATCAACCAATATCTTGAAGACAACTGTCATTCATGCATGACACGGTGTTAGGTGCAAAATAATCAAGACTGAATTATATCCAGGTCTTTTGTATGACAGTATCTCACAAATAAAAATCACATTCACTTTAGTGCAGGAAACAAACTTTTCACCAGCACGGGTTACAAAAGTATCATTACTATTTACCTGCAGACATCAATGTTCCTTTGTATTAATTATTACAACAGATACCAAGCACATAGAAGCTAGGGTGGTGAATAAACACAAATGGCAGCGAGTAGTAAACTTTGAACTTACTGACAGGACATCAAAGGCAAAGATTATTTTG
Organism: Megalonaias nervosa; assembly: GCA_016617855.1. NCBI lineage: Eukaryota > Metazoa > Mollusca > Bivalvia > Unionida > Unionidae > Megalonaias > Megalonaias nervosa. The sequence goes on along the minus strand of JAECUM010020519.1, from coordinate 37,282 downwards.
ATTACAAAGCAATCCGACCTCAGAAGCCCACTTTGGATACTCTGAAGGTTTTTTTTTTTTTAAATGATATCAATACAAAGGTTATTTTATTGCAAAGTGAGCTGACCTCGGAAGTCAACTATGGATTCTTTTAAGTGTAATGCTTTTTATTTTTATTTTTTCTGAATATACAAAGATGGCCAAGACATGGAAGCTAACTTTGGTTCCTTTTCACCGGTATTCACTGTAATTTTTAAAATAAACTTTAACAATGGAACAATTTTTAAAGTGACACAATATAGTGCTTCGTGCACGGACATTGATGACCCAGCATCACCCAGAAGATCTGGAGAAAATAAAATCATGTGATGAATTCACAAAGGCCAGAAGAGAAGCAGATGATTTTGCCGACAATATGATCATTAACATGGATGAAACTCTAGTGTACTTTGTTCGCATTCCTGGATTGACTAACGATAAGATGGGTGTCAAAGTGTGAGAATTAGACTGGTGCAGATTTGAAAAAAATCTGACTTTAGTCCTTGCAGTTTCTGCTTCAGGTGATGTGTTGCCTCTAACAATTTTTCATGGTATGAGAAAGCTAAAAAAAATATTTATGCACTGAAAGAATGGGTAGCACGTGTGCAGGAGAACGGCTGTGTTGATGATATGCTGCTGCAGTGGATTAAAGAGTTTTATCTCAAGTACAGTTTTATATTTTTTTAAAATAAAATTTCAGTTGGAGTGCATTTCCCGACATGTAATGTTCAAATGATTTAAAAGGTGTCCCACACCTTATGACTCGAAAAAAACCTGTCCCAGAACATACAGTGCACGAAAAAATTACTTTTAAAATTAATTTATGGTGTCTCAACATATGGTAAATACAGTATCTGTTGAAGCACTTTCACGTGTATAGAAGTACTATATTACATTATTCTGTATATATATACTGCATGATTCATGAAATATATTCCTATGCAATGTTAATTATATGTTTGACTAATATGTGAAAGAAAGTTTTACTGCATAAATCTTTTCTTTCTTTATGAGGGGAGGTGTTATGCATTAAGTGCATTATTTTCATAATAATAGCTTTCATAAGGGCCATTTAGTTAATGACATTTTTAATGCTAATATCCTTTGATCATAGTTTTGCTCTTTAAAGGTGAGTCATGTATCAAGTGTGCTGATTCATTCATAGGTCCCACAGTTGAGTTGTGCAATTAGTATGATTAAACATCACATGATCCGACTAGGACACGAGTTCTAGTGAGAGGCAAAGGTGTTAAAACTGCTGATCTGTTTACTGATAAAGCGATTTTGAAATGCCCAGATGATTCATCAAAACCTCGTATTGCATTCTTTCTACTTACTATGTTTTAGTACAGTAATCTATATAAGGGATTTATCTGGTAGAATTAGGCATCCTTCATAGTACCAACAGTCCTGGAAGTTGTTTAGTTATAATGAGAGAAATTCATTTATTTAATTTAATCATTCATTGGAATAAGTGCTTTAAGACTTTTCTCCACTTTACTATGTTGATTCACAAGTAAGACATCATTTGACAATTCAATGTACTCTGATGAAATTAATATGCATATATTTATGGCACTGCAAGCTTTCCTGAAATCATGAAAATGTTTTCCAAATAATACAATGATAACATCCACACCTATCTTTTCTCTATCATATGATCACCAAAAGAATTACATACAATCACATACTATGTATATTTATATTTGGCTATGATCTATTGACTTTATTTGTCTTTCTCTCATAAAATATGGTATCCTAAATTAGTACTGCACATATTATTGTAATCAGTTGAACTTGACATTAGAAACACTTTTTGTATATACTTCAGTAACAGTTCAAGTATTCACTAATTTCCTAGCTTTCTGCAGTTAGCAGTCTCATTATTCAGGTTAAGCCAAAAAGATGTTCCTGCCATTAAAGTTCTTCGTGAAGTTGATCATGTTTTTAAGAATTTTGCAACAATGTTGTTTCTTAAAAAAATCCTGAAATGTTTATTAATTCTAACTTAATTTAAATTTTTTGATGCATGACATGCTGATATTTTAGGCAGTCTTCAGAATTAAATATTAAAGTCCAATTTAAAACATAAATGTATAAAAGCTGAAATCTTAATACCATAAAAATTGTGTGAAAATTTCCAAATACTCTTTGTTCCATAATACAGGACCTTCTTCAAAGACAATCGAGTGAACCAACAACTATACCAGCGAGACCGAATCCACTTGTCCAATAGAGGTACTGCCTTGCTCGTAAAGAATATAGACCAGTACATAAGACTTATAAAAGGGGTTAGGCATGAGTCAGAAAACTGCTTGCATTGTGGAGAGCATGGTCATGTAATACAGCGGTGTCTGCATGGAAAACAGATTTGTTGCCATGTTTGTAACGAACTAGGACATAAGCAAGAGCTGTGCACATACCAATAGGTAGAAGGCAATGATGTACAGGCCTATACAACACATATCCATCAACAAAATGCATTAGAATATGTGTATACTTTTCAATGTAATAATTATAATTCTATAAACAGGTTTCAGGCACTATCTGATTTTTGTACAAAGTGCACATTGTTAACATGTAAACAACTGTGTGATACTGTTCAAGTTACTTCTCCCTCTGAGGCTCCTCAAGTGTCTAATATATCAATGTCTTCTTGCAGGTATGTAAATCAGTCTCATATTGAACATTCTCATGTATCCACTACATGTGGTCAAGGTACAACGGATGGATCATGTATGTTATCTTCTTCATGTGTTTATGTAAATAATCAAGGTGATGAAAAGAATCTGTCAAGTCTAAAAACAATACACTGCATACTGCCATGTCTGAAAATCAATTTTCTGATCAAAATTGTCATGTCTTTGGCCTCCTCAAAAGAGGTCTGCAAGTAATCAACCTAAATATTCAACACATCCTCCCTAAACTGAATGAGATTAAGTTAATATTACAGCAAACTAGATCAGTCCATATTCTAGGTCTGTGTGGAACCTTTGTTTCTGATGATACTGATGATTTGGCTCTCCAAATACAGGGGTTCAACTGTGAAAGAAAAGATAGGGAATCCGTGTGTGTGTGTGTGTGTGTGTGTGTGTGTGCATGTTCAATGCAGCCTTAGACAAGCATGCCCCAATTAAAACAAAAAGGGTTAAACACCAAATTACACCCAAGTGGATTACCTCTGAGATAAATGAGGCTAGGCACCTAAGAGATAATTTCCACAAGAGAAAAGGCATGAAAAGCTATAGAAAGTGGAGGAATAAAACTAAGTATCTGATAGATAAGGCAAAAGAGAACTACTATAAACAGGCTATTGATGAAAGTAAGGGTACCAAGACACTGTGGAAGCATCTAAAAGAGCTGAACCCACCCAAGAACATTTGTTTTCCCCCTTGTCTTAAGCAAAATGATGATATGGCAACATCTGTACAAGACATTGTGGAAATGTTCAACAATTTCTTCATAAGCATCTCCAGTAACAGTATTCAGAACCAGACTAACATCCCAATTGAACTTGATGCTCTTCTATCATTTATAAGAGCTATAATTCCTGATGATAATTATTTTTCAGTAGCTAACGTTAGTGAAGCTGATGTTTTAGATATGCTAATTAAGGTGAATATTAATAAATCCTCTGGATTGGATGGTATTGGTCCACGAATTCTTAAAATTGCTGCACGAGTAATAACAAAGTCATTAATGCCTATCATAAACTTAAGTATAATGAGTGGTAATTTTCCAGAAACATAGAAATGTCAAAGGTTACACCTATCTTTAAGAAAGTAGAAAAGGAGGATCCAGGGAATTACAGACCAATATCAATTCTACCTGTATTGTCAAAATTATTTGAAAAGAATGTAGCCATTCAGGTCTATAAAGTTTTTGAAACATACTCTCTATTTCATAAAGTGCAATCAGGATTTAGAAAGTACCACTCGTGCGAAAGAGAGCTTACCAAATTAATTGATCTTTGGCTGAAGGAAATGGATAATGGACATATGACTGGGATTGTTTTCCTTGACTTCAAGAAACCATTTTATCGTGTTGATCATGAAATTCTGCTGCAAAAGTTTAACTGTTACAGGTTCGACAATCCTTCTTTAAACTGGTTTAGATCATACCTAAACCAAAGGTCTCAACAAGCAAGCATTGGCAATATTAGCTCTCAAACTTGCACTATTCATTCAGGGGTCCCTAAAGGCTCAGTTTTAGGCCCTCTTCTATTCCTTATCTATATCAATCTACCATTAAATAATGAATCCACAATACAGATATGTTTGCAGATGATGCAACCTTGTATACATCCCTAAACTCCCTAAACTGGTTTACTTCTTACTTAACCGATAGTGTGCAAAAAGTATCTTTAAATGGTCAACTGTCTGAAAGTAAAAATATTAACTGTGGAGTACCACAGGGCTCTATCCTTGGACCTCTGTTATTCATTTTTTTATCAACAACTTACCTCTTAAGATTGGAATTTCAATTTCTTCCACTGACCTCTATGCAGATGATACTACACTGTCTGAGATGGGTAAAACCAAATCGGTACTTGAAAATAACTTACAAGATGCTCTCAACTGACTTCAAGTATGGTTCAAAGAAAACAGAAAATACGAAAGCCCTACTAGTTACAATGCAACAAAAACAAGCAAGGCTGGATAGTGGCAAACTCCAGGTTCTATTTGACAATGTGAGCCTTAATATGACCTCTCAGGATAAAATTCTTAGTATATTCGCAGATAACAATCTTTCTTGGTATATTCACATTAAACACATTTCAAAAAAGGTTTATTCTTATCTTTGGCTACTGAGGAAAATCAAAACATACATTCCTATTCAGTACAGGGTCATCTGTTATAAAAGTTATATTCAGACATATCTGGACTATTGTAATGTAATTTGGGGTAATACCTCTAATTCCAACATAACAACACTTTTAAGACTCCAAAAGAGGGCTTGCCATTTAATTCTAGATCAATGTATAGACAATTTCCAGGATGCAATGAATAATATAAAGATTTTAACAATACATGAAAGAATATTTCTTAGAAAGGCCAAATTGATGTATAAAGTATCCAGAAAAGCCATTCCTATTTATCTAAGCAATATCTTTCACCAAAGAGATGCTGATGGTACTCCAAATTTAAGTTCCATAAGAAGCAAAAATGACATTATACCAAGGCCAAAGAAAGAATTGTTTAAAATAAGTTTTCAATATACTGGTCCATGGGTATGGAACAACATTCCCAGTGACATAAGGCTGGCTCCTAGCATTTCTTCTTTTCATAATCAATATCTCAAATCGATGAAATCTTTAGAAAATTGAACAGTTTTAGTACAATAAATACCACCTGCTTTTCTGTAATTTTGCATCATTTTCACAATTGAATTTTTCAATGCCGGATGATATTTTATATTTTATATATGTTTATGTATTCACAGATGCCTGTGCATGTGTTCCAGGCTTGATACTTTGACTTTTAAAATCACTTAATTATTTAGTGTCAAGCCAGATTCTTCACATCATGTTGTCTATATGGCATATATTGTACATAACAGATAGAAGGCCTCAAGTTAGATTAGTTCTGTAACTAGTTGAGCTACCTTCTCTACATAAAGTCTTTATTATTATTATTATTATTATTATTATTACATGAATTGTTCTGATACTGAAGTTATCCAAATGAGATTAAACTCAAGACCTTATTAGAGTCCAAAACTGGGCACAACAAAATAGGATGGTAATTAATGAAGGTAAAACAAAATTATGACCTTGGGGACATCACAAAAGCTACACAAGTCAGGGAACTCAGAACTATTTCTTGCAATAAATAATCATCCATTTGAAAATGTCAAACATGAAAAGCTTGTAGGTGTGTCCGTAGATAATAATTTATTATGGAATGCCCATATTGATAAGCTTTGTAAAACACTGTCATCCAAATTGCCCTACTCAGCAGAATCAAGAAATATTTACCTATGGAAACTCTCAATCTATGCTACAAGTCATATATTCTTCCAACAATGGATTTTTGTTCAACTGTATGGGGAAACTGTGTAAAATCTGAGCTTGACAGGATTTATAAACTTTAGAAACAAGCAGCATGCATAATTTTAGATGCATCTATTGATCATCCCTCAAAACCATTGTTTACAGAACTCAAATATTTCACAATATATGACAGGATAGATTTTCACAAGGCAGTTCTTTTATATAAATGTCTACATGGAACTGCACCAGAGTATCTTCAGGACTTATTCAGGCCTTTTTCAACACAATACCAGTTGAGATCAAGATCACATAGAAACCTTCTAGCACCAAAACCAAGAACAACTTAAAAAGAGCTTCCAATACTCGGTACAATTCTGTGGAACAAGCTTCCACTACATGTAAAATCTGCTGAAAATATTACAGTATTTAAGAAGAGATATGATGAGTATGTATGTGTTTCTAATATATAATGGAATTTAGCATGTAATACTAAACATGATAAAATACACAGCAAGTATTACTATCTTCATATAATGTGCAGTGTTATATTCTCCTTAAGAGGGCCTCAAGGTAGAATAGTCCTTGACTAATGAGTCACCCTCTATAAAGAAAGCATTATTATTATTATTATTATTATTATTATTATTATTATACTACTAGACATAACAGCACCATGGAGGGAAGAGAATGAATCAATTTTCTCAAGTGTGGGCACAAACTCATTACCTTGTGTTCCAAAGTCATGTGTGTGTACATGCATGTGTCACACACTTTATTAACTAGGTGCCATATACACAAACATGCCAAATACTACTCAAAGAAATTAGTTTGCATGTTTGTTTTTTGTTATTTTTTGGTCTCAAAGCCAAAAATGCCCCAGCAGTCACAAACAGCAAACTGCATATTTTAAATATGTGCATCAAAATAATTATAAGAATTATATCTCTGTGATGATTACATTATTCACACCTCATTTCCATACAATTATGTTATGTAAGAAGATGAAAAATTTTGTTTTTATTTTTGTCCCCTTATAAATACTAGCAAATAATAGGATACATGTGGAGACATGCATGTAAAATGCTCTAAATTGGTTGTAAATTCAAATCTCTTAACATACATATTAAGATTTTACAATTTTACACATTATTATTCCTTTCAACAACAGGGTGAGGTCACATTAATTAGAAACAATAATCTAACTATTGTTTAATGGCAGGACCATAAATGGAACTGCTAAGAAAATACACCTTTCCCAAGCTGAAATTAAGATAATTTTGTTATACTAATATTCTATGACAGTATTGACAATGGTCACTGCCTTGATTTCTGCAGAACATCCACTTAAGTCTTTAATAGAGACAGACCATTTAAATTTCTAAAGGGGGTGGGGTAAATGCTTGAAAACAGTTGTCTTGCTCTGATTTGTATTTAGTAAAAAAAGGGCACTATGCCACTCTATATTTTACTTGAAACAAATTTATCTTGTGATGAATGAAAACACAAGGAATATCCCAGTTGGATAGAACAATATACAGTAGCCCCAAAAATTAAATGGCCAGTCATTTACAGTGCACATGCTGTAGAATTGAATTAGTTCATAGTTTTGTACATGTATATTCAGCCTCATTACTGGGCCATTTATTACTTGGGGAATAACAAATGGTTTGTATTTTGTTTTAAACATAAGCAGTTGTCATCTGGAATTTAATTGTCCATACCTCAGAGGTTTACCTTTTATGTTCAAACAGTATGATAAATTTACACTGTTCAAGAGAAGCTCAATACAGTGTGCCCTGCGTCAAGTCAGTGCATGCATTTTTTTTTCCAATTTCTTTGAATAAAGAAAAAGTGTAAACTTATTGCAAGAAAAGTTAATCAATCTTTTCTGAATTTACTGAACATACTAAACTTCTGAAAAAATTGTATTGTCCAAATATATGGTTGAAAATGAAGCTCACCAATTTTTTAAATGGTTCATGTATCAGTTTGTAAATCTTGATGTCACCGACTTTCCATTGGTGGTCTTCATTCATTGGCTGTTCAAATGTCAATCATTAATGTTGATCAGACCCTCCATGGTGGTGTTGCCATTAGTGTGCCTGCCAAGGTGCACTGGTGATTGTTGGTATTTATCTCTCTGCCATGCAGCAAAAGAGGATGGGAGTTAACTCCATCACTGTGACTAATGGTGTTTCAAAAAATCACATGAGCTGTACTGTTTGATAACCCCAACAGTCTTTAAATACACGACTAAAAACAAACCCTTTTAAAAACAATTTATATGTTACAAACAAAAATTGATTTTTGTTTCAATTCTATGTGTCATGATATATAAACCAAGTCCACTGCAGGTGATGGTAGTACTGCAGTTGGGTTATGGTGTGTTATTGCACATGTCACATATACCATACAAAGCATAATAAATGCCCATTCCCCACTAACTGCCTCAAAACAGGCCATTATTTGGTCTAAATGTACAATTCCTACAGCCTCTAATAAAGGCCGATCCACTCTACAGTTGACCATTGATGAGATCAAAGGTGAAAACTAACAAGCACTTAAATTTGTATTTTTCATACTACTTTTTTCTTGTTACCTTCCATACAACTGACTGGTCTTCTTTCCTACCAAACACTTTGTATGTACACAAAATTTCTAGACCACCAACTTCAACAAACGTACCTAGAACTGCAAATCATGGCTTGAGATGATCACCATTTGCTACAGCTTTGATTTTCTAAAATGCCATTTCTTTCAACAACAATTTCAACAATCTTCATCATATTTGGTTTATTACGTATAGGTAATTAAATTGTTTGTGTGTTAATTTTAAAATTCTTGTTTATTTTATTTTTGTTTCATTTTATTGTAATGATTATTTTCATGAGAGTCAATATTTTTTTCAAGTAAATTCTGTTTGTATAGAACGCAAAAGGTGTTACGTTAGCATTATTTTTAGCCCACTCTGGTACACTGTTTTGTAAACACGATTGGCTACTGCCAAGGTCATTTCGGCCTATGCGTTATTCTGAATAAACAATGTTTTATTTTTAAATTTATTTTAGAGTGAGAATCTGGTACTTAGATAGGGCTGTTCTTGCATACGTGACAAATGGCATTTTATCTTATTGCGATGTTCAAATTAGTAAATCACATAGCCTATCGCGTGAAGTGCCATGTGATCTAAAATCGAGGCTTAAAACAGCTATTTTCCACTAGATCGGGTCAGAGTCATTCTTAACACCTTGAGGAAACAAGGTGTTTCTAATTGTTGTCAGTTTCATTTTCAGTTGTTTTGGAATTTAATAATTTATTCTCTAGGAAACTAAAGAAGTGTACTTTTTTATAAAAAGTTCTGGAAGAAAGAAATTCAGTGGAAACTTATTCTGGGGTTATACGGAAACATAAACTGTGATTCAATTGAGGATCTGTTACCACCACGATTCTGACGTCATCGTCTCCATCTTGGAATTTCATCAAGATTCGAACTCGGATTTTATTAGAACTGTTTAGTGATAGGACTTGTATTTTTTCAATCTTAGGATTAAATTTTAGATTATATTCACAAACCGTAAGTCCTATTTCCAAGTTTTACATTGTTTTCTAGGGAAATCAATTATTTTGTTAAAATTTACAAAGCTTGTTGACTTCACTCTTTTCTCTTGTTATTAGTGTATGAGGTATACATAACAGGTTCATATAACAAATGTACCATTTTGGTCCCTTTGCATTTAAGTAGATCATTTCACAACTTTCTGATTCATGTGGCTTAGCAAGATGGTGAATGATCTAAATGTACTTGGACCATAATTATCTTCCCTTGAGGCTGACTAAAATCGGTACCATATTCAATGGTGTTATTTCAGAATTAAACTTGTTTTTAAATGTTACAAGCCAATGCTGATAAAAAGGGTATACCTTAAAGTTAACAAAACATTATAGATTATTAACACTGTTTGCTCTGCAGTGCAAAATGTTACGTAATTGCACATAGGTCAAACTCTCTTCTGTTACTTCTCACAAGTCAGCCTGTTTACTGTATTAATACACAGAAATGAGCCAGTCATACTATGATGACATTTTTAGGATTTATAAAGGTCTACCAGTTACAGTAATACATGTGCAAAAATGAATGGTGACATACATACAAATACATACATACCTACATACATCAAGGAAAATAACTGTGCTCTGAGGTAATATATTTGGGGTTCTTACATAAGGATACATCAATCTTAAGTTCTCATTCTTAGCATGCCACAAACATAAAACTTATTATCTGATATTTAAAAAAATTCAGTTAAAATGGTTACTGAATTTTAAGATAGAGATGCAGATCTAATATACTTACATCATGGCATCATTTCAATTGCCTCAGAGTGAAGCTAAATGAGGTATTTAAAATTCCTACTCACTTCTCATATAGACTCATTTTAATATTCTTTCCTGTACAAGTCAGAAAGAGTGCCTATATTGAAAATACACAACAACATCATTCAAGTTGAGTTTGTAATTCATGATGGCTACTGCAGTGTCCTTACTGGAAGTCTGAGAGGCACCATTTTCACTTAAATCCAACTAGACATTATGTGATTCGGATTTTTAACGTAGCTTTAACAATTTTTCAGTCATATCACTATGACGTCTGCAGTGTGGCAGTTTATAATGATGTCTAGCACTGGGGCATCATGCCGCAGACATGTAACATGATCTCCCACCCAGTCACATTATCCTGATACCAGGCCAACCAGTCCTAGCACTAACCTCTTAAAACTGAGCGCCAAGCGAGGCAGCTCCAACTAGACATTATAAGAAGTCTTTTAGCAAAAACCCATCTTGATACAACCATCCACTCTCAATGAATACTGAAGAAACAATTTTCAAGATGACCACTGTGGCAACAACATTGGATGTGCAGGCAGTACTATTTTCATTTATGACTAATTAGACATAAGAAGACTTCTGGTGAAAAACCCATGTCAAGATGACATTTTGTTCAAGAGTAGTGGTAATATTTTCAAACTGGCTGTCTTGGTGGCCATATTGGACATCAGAATGGCACCATTTCATTCAGCTAACAGGACATTGTATGAAAACTTTCATTGAAATTAAAACTCCATGTTGATAAAGCCATCTGTACAAGAGTAGCAGCAATGTGATTTTCAAGATAGCCACTATGGTGGCCATATCAGGTATCCAAAGGGCACCATTTTTATTTGGTACCATCAAGAGCATGAGACAGATGTAGGTCAAGTTTTAATGTCAATGATCCAATTAAGTCTGGAGGCATAGCAACAGCAATCTTGTGCTAAGGGAGAAGGTTCATCCACTTCTTTGCCACCTGACTTTAACCTTTTCTTTTCAATATATATTTCTGTTATTCTTGCAGTTTACGTATACATTTTTTTTCCAAATCATTGTCAGTTAAAACAGTGAAATTCTTATTTTCACTTTAACTCCACATCCTGCAGCATATTTTTCAGTGACTGCTCACAACTTGCTTTCTCTCTCTCCATTGTGAACTGAATCTTTTGTTTTAAATATCTGTGTAAATATATTAATATGGATGTAGCTATGATGATCTCCACCAATGATGCAAGACACTGATATCACCTACATGGTGGCAATGCACATTGCATGAAGCCATGCAACTTGGACTGTAGTATCTAACAGCTCTATTTCTACTCCAGACATGAACAGAGGAAGTTTGATAACTGGACAGAGGATGATTGATAATTCAGATCTAAGCTTGGGAAATATGAACTTGTCATCTATGATAATTTGTTTCCAAGTACCCCATCTGCATATGCCGAGTCATTTCTGAACATCACCGACTTTTTGAGTCAAATCCATACAAGTGCCACAAAACTAGTATTTATGTTAAGATTTAGGTGACATCATACAAAGAAACACATACATTCATGCAGACTGCTAACTTGTATGAGACACATCTGTGCTAAATGTTGACTGACCAATAAATTACTGCCATAACAACCTGACAACTCTCCGGCATGCACACAAATCGAGAAATCCAATGCAGTAGCTTTAAGTGATCATGTTTTTGATCTCATCTTTCAAGCCACCCATTAGTGGTATTTACCTTTCCATTGTATAAACCCCTAGAAATAATCATATATATGTACACATATGTGTACACTGTGTTTTCTTAACAAATGCATCTTAACGATAGAATCACTTTAGCCATACCATCATTCTGGACATGAAGCCAGGAATCATTTTACTGTACGAGTTGTCAAATTTATATAATGTAAACTTAGAGAAGTAAAATCGGTTCAAAAGAACTAAATTGTATAAAGTTTAAAGAACTCATAGATGTTCATAACTTTGTGTATGATTTGGTATGCCAAATTTTATGTTCTTACAGATTATATTGATCAGGAGTTCTGTAATCTGATACACATGGCTTTTCATTTAGATTGTGTACGAGATCCTCCAAAAGAAAAAAAAAAGTAAAACTACAAAAGCAACTAATTTCCTGAAGATATAGAGGATAATTTACAGAGTCCATAATGGGACCTTTTGGAGAAGGCCTTTCTGTTGTGATGCTGTTATTTTACCTCTATATTCTGTCTCAAAAAAAGACTCAAATGAGGGAGGGATTACTGTAGACTTAATTTAAGCATGGAATAGATTCAAATCATAGTAATAATGATATGGACATATACTTAAAAGGCATTAGTTTCGTTTTACCTTAAGCTGATGACTGGTCACTTTTAAAAAGGGACTACATAAATCCATAGTGACAATTCACCACTGACCCAGCTAATGTTCATTCAGTGGAGTTTTCTTGGAAAGATAGTATATATTTAGAATTTTGTAAATGGGTTTGAGAACAAAAGTACATATATACCAGAGTCACTAAAACAGTAATGTTTATCCATTTAGAAATGTATTTTCTTAAGTCATATACTTGGATAATTTTCTAAGGAGGAGGTGATACTACTCCTGAAAAAGCTGAGCAAGTCTTCAAAGTTTATGTAGGCTGCAGAAAGGCTTGCCTCCTCTCCTTCATTTTATTGATTCTATCTCAATGATCCATGAAGTTCCAGAATTTAGAGCAAATTAAATCTTTATTCTGACTCAACCTTTGCTGACTAAAGATATTTAATCAATGTACAAAAATAAAACTTCATCCCACCTCCAGTTATATAAACTTTGTGGAAGGCACAAACAAAAATATGATGACTCAATGAAAAGTGCATGTTATGTTTCATGTCTATTTTAGCCTTATCAAGATCACAGCATGTGTTGATACAAAATGTTGGAGCATAACATTTTTAAGCTGGACTTTCAAATCAGTGCAAACAATTTAGAATTATATCTGAGGAATTAAATTATTACCGGAAATTGATTTTGAATCAGTATTTCCTAGTCATCATGAAATATCATTTCCAGTATAAAGTCAAAAACAATTTGCCAAATATTGATGATGTTGTTGTTGTTGTGGTTGTTGTTGTTGTAGGGTTTAACGCTATTTTTTCAGCACAAGATAGGCTATACATGGCAGCCAATATAAATGGTGGAGGAAAAACCCGGGAAAACCCTGGAAAGAACCACAGACCCATGCGAAGCTACTGGCAAGCTTTCCCACGTACCCACACTGGCCGAGCCCAAGACTCGAACCCACACAGACAGAGGTAAGATGGCAGTGATCCGTAATGGTGGGCGCTTTAGACCACTCAGCCACTCGGGGCCCCTTGATGAATTTGTGAAAAGCATAAAAGCATTTTTGGAAAATGAATTTAAAGTGAACATACTTATAACCATCAACTTAAAAACAAAGTTAAAATTCACATGTTTAGAAAATGCAAGTTGACAGCCTATACAAATAAAATTGTCCTGTTCTTTTCATAAAAATAGTTATCATTTAAGAAAGATCATAATGTATTACAAGTCTATGTATATTCAATAAATTTGTTGAGACTCTGGTCTGTGAATACAGGTAGTGTCTCACAGCAGTGGTCTTTAAAAAACATACATTGTGAAGAAATGTATGAAGTCTTCACATTGCAGTGTGTGTGTGTGTTTGTGTGTGTGTAATATACTGCATTATATCCAGGAAAGATTTGTAGTTTTTTTAAATGCAAAACTGTCAAGTTACAAAATTATTTTACGCCAGAAAGGATATTTGTTGCATGGCTATCTATCTATCTATCTATTTATCTATCTAATAAAGTTATACAAGGCTGTCTTACAGAAATATTCTGGTTAGCTGCCATATTTGTATTTGAAATTATGTCAGACATATTCCTTTTCAGAAAACAGACTGATTACCTCTCATGGTCTAATATCAATACAGAATTTAGACAAGTTTCATATTCAGGGGAGATATGTGAGACAGGAAATGTTTGATGTTTCTTTAAGAAAAGCATTTAAACAATACACATCCATCATATATTGTAATGACAGATTCCCAGCTATATGAGTTACAGACAGAAAAGATTAACAGTTAAATCTGCCTTTAGCAAGTATGTGACCAAAATAGTGAGGACTCAATGGAAAGCACATGTTATGTTTTATATCCATTTTAGTTTTCAGTCTCATCAAGATCCCAGCTGATACAATATGTTGATGTATACTATTTTTAAGCCAGTCCATGTTTAACAAAATTTAAACATCTGGTACATTTCTTATTACCAAAGTATTTACTCTGGGATTCATTTAGAATGAATGCGTATCTAATGTGGAAGTTGACAAGACATACAAATATACTTACCACTTTCACGGTTATTTTTTTCCTCAGACCTGGAAGCATATATAAGATAATTTTACTTATAATGTGTGTACATTTCACTTTAACAGTAAATACATACATTTATACATATCAATTTCATGTATATAATGCTATATAAAGCTTGATTCACATATATTTCTAAAATGATGCCACTTCGACACTTTTAGAATGGAATTCTCTGTACAGTTGCAGCTATCTGCCTTTGTATTTGCAGGAGTCTGTTGCATTCCACTGACATCTCAAACCCATGCAAGATGTTGATGATTTTCTTGCTTGGAATGGCTTGATGAATGGCTATTCCAATTGCTGGCTGTTGTGGCATTTCATGTGTTGACCACAGGGTCTGTGATTTATTTACAAGTACATTCCTTCACCAAATTTCAGGAATCTTGGTATAACATTATATATATATATATATATATATGTATATATATATATATATATATATATGACACTATAAACCTATTTGGTTATGAGCTAAATGCAAAAACTTAACCCAACCCAGTAATATATGAAAGGTAGATCAGTGACATTCTTTGGTGGTACATATACTAACAGAGATACAAATAATCATCTAGTTTGGTGATGCTAAGACGAACAGAGTACAAGAAATAAACTTAAAACACAAAATCTGACCAAAGTCTTTTGAATTTTGTAATGAGGGTGCAGGAGTCATGATTGTGATGAGCTAAATGCATAAACATAACGTAAGCCAGTAAAATGTTACCAGTGAATGTAGATCAAAGCGAGAGTGGTAAGCAGTGTCATACCAATAGAGATATAAATTAAAACCACAATATTAACCAATCAGTGAAGCATGAAATAAAGATCACAGTGACATACATTTATAATTAATTTGGCATACTACTCATCAAGATGCATCCCCTCACCAAGTTTCATGAATCCATGTATAACACTCTTTACATAATATGCAAGAAAAAAGAACAAAAAAAACTTAAAACGGAATCAAATGCAGAACTTAACCAAGAATGTGCATATATAGTGTACATGCATATACCCCTCAGCTCCCTCCCCTGGAGTAGTTGCTATGAAACACACTACAAACTAGGACCTAGAAAAAAGAATCGGTATCATTCAGTGCATTTGCATTTATCTGAACAGATACGACACCAATGCCAGGGGTAGTAAAACAGCCTACCTCTACTTCATAGAGTCATAATTAAAATTACAGATCTGTATTCCATAAAGCTTTCAAGATTTAATAATTTTTGGGAAGAGCAGAGGGTTAAAACTAATTTTAATTATGCAAAACTTACTCATTGCTAATATTTAGCTTATCACCAGTACTTTTTCATGCTGAAAATCTCGTCCATTCAATGTCAATGCATCCTCACATAGAGTGGAGAATTGTCAAAGACATAGGTGCACTCATGCATCCACTGTGCCTGCACAGAAACAGTCATCTTTTCCATAGACGACAGTATGAAATGACATCAGAATGGGGTGGGAGGAATGCATTTGGTAATAATAATGGGTAAGTACTGCATAAATTACCCCCCCCAATACATTTAGGTTTGAACCTAAGTTTTGGCATATGTTTTTAGTATATTACACTCTTGGTTGATACTGACAATATATATGCAAATAGTAAACTATAGTGGCAACCTAGTTCACAAAGGTGGGCATGAATTGGTTTGGTTTGGTGCTTTATGGCACAGCAACACATGTAAGCTTTTAGTACCAAGACGATTGGAGTCCCTCTCATTTTAGATCAGGCCTGTCCTGTATTCTAAGAGAGAAGCCCATTGGGCTTGGCAAAATAAAATAATCAAATTTGCCAGAGAAAACTTTGATCGTACTGATGAAATGTGAAAGTATATTTTCAAGATGTTGACATACCTGCCATAACACAGCACAATCTGATTAAAATCAGATCACCACCGTCTTATGTGAAGTGGATATATAATTTAATAAAATTGTAACATGGAGTGCCATGCTAAAAACATCATTTTGTTCCCAAACCTGATGTTTCTAGAAAACCAAATTTTTCAGTAATCTTAGAAACAGAAAAAAACAAAAAAAAAAAACCAACCCACCACTTTCAGTATATGCCCGATACGTGTAGCATGTATAAACAGTCACGATTGGAGCTGATGTAAAACTATCCTTTGGGCAGTTTAAATAATGGCAATTACAAGGTCAACAGGTCAGATATAAACCACCACTTCCCCTATTACTTGACTGGCTGACAATAACTAGTGAGATGTGTTCGAAAACTGCAATGGGAGAGTCCATTATGCAAATATGCATAGGTATGATCAGGATGTGGAACAACCCAATATATGTAAATCAAAGAGATGTTAGATACGTGTAGGAGAATACAAGTTATTACTAATTATTGTTATGAATAAGAATGTTTAAGCCACTGTTACGTATATGTAATTAAATTGATTGTGTGTTAGTTTTAAAATTCTTTTTCATTTTATTTTTGTTTCATTACATTTTATTGTAACGATTATTTTCACAGGATTCGATATATTTTTCCTGTAAATTCAGTTTGATAGAACGTAAAAGGTATTACATTATCACTATTTTTAGCTCACTCTAGTTCACAGATTTTGTAAACATCGAGTGAAGACAATTGGCTATTGCCATGGTCATTTCGGCCCATGTGTTAGCTGAATTGTAAACAGTCTTTCTTTTCATATATTTTCAGTGGGAGAATTTGGTTCCTAGGTAGGGCTGTTCTTGCCTACGTGATAATTTTCATTTTTTTTATTGCACTGTTCAAATGTTAAGAGACCACGTGACCCATCACGTGGGACTGGGAGGATGTTTTAGTTGGGTTTAATACTCAGTCCGAGAGCTTTCCAGTCAGTCGTATGTCTACACTTTGAAGGTACAAAATGTTTATACAGTTGAAGCCAGATTGTTTTTGAAGTTCATCTGTTTTTTGATTTAATAATTTATTCTCTAGAAAACAAAACAAGTGCTTTATATTTATAAAAGTTCTGGGAGAAAGAAATTCAGTAGAAATTTATTCTGAAGTTTAAAGGAAACATTATAAACTGTGATTCAATTGAGGATCTGTTACCATCAGTACAGACATCATCTGACACCATCGCCTCCATATTGGAATTTCATCGAGATTCGAACCCGGATTCAATTAGAACTGTTTAGTGATAGGACTTATATTATTCAATCTTAGGATTACATTTGTTGGATTATATTCACAAACCATAAGTCCTATTTCCAATTTTACAATGTTTTCTAGGGAAATAAATTATTTTGTTAAAATATACAAAGCTTGTTGGCTTCACTCTTTTCTCTTGTTATTTTTATACGAGCCTAAACGTAACACCATATGTATCATACGATTTTTTTTATAAATTTGCGAACAGTGGCAACGTTTCTTTGATGTTGGATTTGAATGCATATATGAAACGCAAAGCATGATCAAGTAAATTGTCAGAATAGTGTTCCTGTGTGATTCATTTTTGAAGCTGATTAGGAAACAATTAGCTATCAGCAAAGCCCAACGAAACAAGTTTCAGAACCCCTGGTCGATGGAGTTTTACTTTGTGAAGCACGTCGACCAAAAAAAAAAAGGGGGGGGGTGTTTGCAATTAATTCTTTGCACATACTGCAAATCTTTCAACTCACATCAACTTGATTCTGACCAGGATTTGCTCAGAGAATCCAGCTGAGACATTTGAACACAAGGACCATCCAGTCTCCAGTGAGTGCAGTGATGAACACTAATGACAACTGCAGTATACCTTCAAACCTCTATTAAATTTATACATGAACTTGAATTGTAGCAACTGCAAATATTAAAAATGGAAGAAATTTTGGGCATATGGAAATTGGGAGTCCGGGCTTATGGAATTTCAGTCCGGACTTGTGATTTTTTTTAAGTCACCAGCCCTAGGCCTGTGTCAAAAAAATGTTCTTTATGTCATCCTCCTATTCAGCCAACATGACAGCTGCTTCTAGTAACAAAAATTTTCATTGGTATCAACTTAGTCCAGGGAAACACCACAAGAAATAAGAAAATCTATCCTCAATTAGTGTAGATGGAGTTTTGGTTTCAAATAGAATAAATATTATCTTTAATAATGAACTCTAACATCCACCCATCACTTTAAGGCATCAGACAAAAAAGAAATATATGATAAACCTTCATCAGTCAGTACAGATGGTGTTTAACTTTCAAGGAAATCAGCAACACATAGATTGATGGTCACATAGATTGATGGACAAGATGTATCGAAATTTAATATACGCTCATCTTTTCTCCATTAACCTGACATTGTGAAAATCATACATTATTTTTCCATACTGCACTGCTTCATACTGTATAACACATTTGTTGTTGTTGTTATAGGGTTTAACGCCATTTTTCAGCACAAGATAGGCTATACATGGCGGCCAGTATTAATGGTGGAAGAAGAACCCTGGAAAATCCCGGGAAGAACCACCGACGCACGAGAACCTACTGGCAGGCTTTCTCACGTACCCACGTTAGCCGAGCCTGGACTCAAACTCACGCAATTTGTCAAGAAACACATTTGTCAAGAAACAGTATTGTGTGTTAGGAACTAAACTGATTGTAAACATACAATGTAGGACACTCATGTTGCAGATGCAGGAGCTTTTGAAATTAGTAGATTTGTCTGTGGATGAACTAAACAATCTATTTGGGCCATTTGAAAATAGAAATGATAAAGCTGACAACATGGATGAGTTCACTGAGTCACAAAAGAAACTTTCAACCAAGCAAATGAATGAATATGATATCTGCTATGTCTACAACAAATGTGAGACATGCAGTATTAAAGATACCATTCTAATCATTTAAATTTAGTTATTAAAGTTACATGTTCATAACTATTCGCAAATCGAAAGGTTCAGATTATGACCCATGCTCACAAGGGTCTACAAAAATAGCATAGGAAAGCATATTAAGGCCAAGGGCTATCCCATCTCCCACAGAGATGTCCCATTTTACAAGTCAGTCCAAACACTGAATTCTCTCCAAAAAAATGCAACTGAAGAAGGCAGGTTTTGGTAGAAACCCAAGAGCTTCAGAGCTAATAAGCCAAGATGATGAAGAAGTTTCATTTCTGCTGGCGAAATGAGCTGTCACACCACATATGCATTGCAATTTTCCCCATTTTACTTTTTTGAGACAATGTTTGTATTTATAGTAGTGATAGAAGTGATACAGGTCATACAAATAGCTGGTGTCCCTCCAACAAAGAGCATGCAAGTGACAGGGCATCAACATATGTCATCTTTAGCTGGTAATAACAATGGCAATAAATATACTTACCTTTCTGCATCTGAATTTTTTCAAAATGTACTTTCTCAGTTATTTCTCATAATCCAAATTATACGGGTTCCAAAAACTAATCCACACCATGAAAGTGTACTGTAATTTTAACTAGATTTCCAACAGAAATAACATTCATGTTACTGCACTCAAAACAAAACGAATGTGATATTTCCTAGCAAACAATATTCAATCTTGCATCTTTTTGAGAATTTCAATTAAAAGAATTCACACTGTTTCCCACATTATGATTCAAAACTATCAATGACAGAACAGAAACATACAGAATTGACCCAGCTAATAAATCTAGTCCATCACAACTAGAAAAGCAGAATTTAGTTAGATCAACAGAAAAATAAAATCCCTCCAAAGTTGAAAAGTTGTTTCAATGCATATTCATTCACAATATGTCTCTAAATTTCAAGCAGACCAAAAGGAGATTTATGTTTGAAAGAACCGACTCAGCATGCAACCAAGTTTAATGGTTGCTGGGGGGGTACTATGTGCACATTAATACTGTTACTGTGTATTGCTCAATCTAGAAGTGTATATTTCCTTTAAAATCCAGCATAAATTCAATTACTTTGTTTCTTGTAATATTCTTTTTATTATTCAGCCTCAGACAGAAAAGCAAAATCAGTATATAATAAAAAAGGTTACTACATTTGTATGGGAAAATATGAACTCATTTTTTTCTGAATAATACTGCAATCCTAACTTCATGCAGTATAGCTCAGAAAACACTTGTTGATATTTTCCCATACAAATGTAGTAACCTCTAAATAAAGTGCTGACATAACTAGTACAAAAAGCAAAATATAAGCAACTTAATGGCTTTAATAATGTTTACTAGTATCTGTTCCAAAGTATATCATTTACACCCACAGACATCTGTGTGCATAGACAAAATACAATCTTCTTAATGTTAACATACATATCTGTGTCATTTAGAAACATGTATTGCCATGGTGACTATCTTGAATAGACCATTAACATCTATTGTCAAAGTCACAGAGAGTCTGTCCATGGTATCAAAACTGCTGACAAAAATTAGACATCAACTTTTTTTTACTAGATCTGCAATTATGTGACTAAATTTTGCTATCCTTGGACAATTTCACTTTCTGAAATCTTGTTTACTTCTAATTGTTGAGATGTTATGGAGGTGGATGCTAATATTAGCAAATTAACTTACCTTTCATCTAGCTCTAAAGGTGTACCTGGAATAATATATATATATATATATATATATATATATATTTGGATTGTCAAATTACATTAGCAAATTATGTGAAGACCAAGCAGATACGCATAGTTATACTTTATACAGATGACTCTGGTGGCTTAATATGACTTATTTGATTGAATGGTGTATTTTGTATAAAAACTATATAAAAACATTTACAAATTCAAAATGTGTTTCTGGAATATCAATATCAAGATTTCCATGTAGCATATCATGCACGAGTCATAGCAACACTTGTTATACCTGTATTTCCACACACACAAAAAAATTAATTTCCACGAATTCCACGAATATATGAATTATAAAACTCGTCCATCACTACACACTTAGTTAGAACTGTACAGTAGTCTGTACCCAATATTATAATGTATCATACTGTTGCCAACCATTGAAATTTTTCCAAATTAGAACTGATGAAAGTTAAATGTTATCTGAATAAAAAATATTAATTTACTTAGCATTATTTTCATAGGACATCTATTGATTAAATGTGATAATACAGTAATAATATCAAATGGTTTTATGTTTCTAATTTCTCATGCAACAAACTTGTTTACTAGGGTCGATGGGTTGCCCCATTGCCCTCATTAATATATTTGAATAAATGTACAGTACTGTATTTTGAACAACAATAGCATTTGGCTCAAGACGCTTGTTTTTCAAGAATGGCATATATAGATAGATTCTACTCAGATAATTGTTCAGATTTTTACCAAAGTTTTGCATGTAGCACTTGCTGAGGGATACTTTCTCAAATTCTTTTCCACAACAACTTTCCTGATACACAGGATGTCACCATATTTATAAGCTCATCATCAGTGAAAGCAGTAATTGTCTGTACCCAAGTCATTTAGTCCAGTCCAGTTATGCAACAAAATGAACTGGTTAAAAGTTTAAAAGTGGCATGAAGTCTTAATATATGTTCAAAAGTTGGATTTAATTGGTACATACTTGGATTTCGTATGAAAATGTATGTGTCTATGCAGAATCTCAGAACTTTATACAATTCTGAGTTAATATAATGAATCATTATAAGTGATCTAGCTGTGATGTAGTGAAAAGTGGTGGGATCTTTACTTGCCTTATGAACTTTAGCAGCAGAGAGGGTGGACCCTACAAATTGGTTTCGACCAAAAGATTTAAACATGAAATCATACTAAAATAAGGCAAAAAATATAGGGTCAATAACGTTAAACCAGAATCTGTAACCGAATTGAGATTCTCTCTACGTGGGTTATTTACGCTGTTACTTTACGTGACATCTGTGTTTGTACATGCTATGCAGTGCTCGTGCGTGTCATTTTTGCCAGTCCACCCTCTCTGCTGCTGTGGTTTTTATTCAAAGATTGTATCAAGTCCGTTATGATATCTCGACCTCAGATCATGCAAGTTTATTGTTATAAAACCAAACGGGGTAGCTTGCGCATGTGCAAAGAAACTTTTAAATTTGTTCATGTCCATGTCCCCTGAACACCAAGTATAATAAATATTTTGCAGCGTATGATTATCAACTCCGTTAAACACAACTAAAATATTGCAGTTATCTCTGATCACTTTTGGAATTTGTGTATAACGCTGAGTAACATAAATCATGTCTGTATTTTTATGTCTACCTCTGGAAAATATCCGAGCTGGATTTGATTGTTTGTCCAGCATAATATCATTGTACACTACTAAATTATTAATACTTCCATCCAGATCATCTACAGATGGTGCTTCATCAATATCAGTTATAAAGTCAATAACGTCACTGTCTTCATTTAACGATTTTGCATTTTCATTAAAATCCTTAAGTACTTCATAGCATAGCTGATCATCTAAAGATGGTGCTACTAAATATAATTTATCCCACTTCAGCCATCTCATTATCAGATTAAGCAATAATTGCGTCTTCCCACTTCCAGATGGACCTATTATTATCATTCTGATAGAATTCGGTAGCGCTGGGTGATGCTTGACTGGCTCTTGTTTTCGTGTCGCCAAAAAGTCAATTATATCCATATGATAAATAATATGAATTTATATTGTGTTCGATGCAGGGCAACCACCCCAACCACTGGATTAACAACAATAACAAAATATAAAAAACGCGCACTGACAGGTAAGTGCGAAAAGTGTAGCACAAAAAAATATAAATTTATTTCAAGTACAAAGACAGGAGGTGATATTGCTGCTTCGTTGGGAAAGTTACCAGGGGCTCCGTGGGCGAAGTATCCCGGGGAAAAACACTTACCAGGATACAATTATTTTGGTCCTGGAACTCGACATAATATTCGACTTGATGAGCAAGCTCAACTGCGACCTGGAGAGTATCCAATAAACAAGATTGATCAAGCATGTCACGTTCATGATGTTGCATATAAAAGTAAAGATTTACAACAACGGCATCTTGCAGATGTGAAATTGATTCATGCGTTAAATTCTATACCCAATAAATCTCTCAGAGAAAAACTCGCTAGTTTTCTAGTATGAAAGGTAAAATAATGCTAGGAGCTGGGTAATTAATTATATAATTATTATAATGAAATCTGTTTATTATAGCCCAAGAGGATATTGGAAGGGCAGAGCAGTTATTTGTAAACTTGCTGAAGCAGCAAAAGTCTCACGTCCTGTTGCTGCAGCGTGGTTAGGACGACAAGCAATATGGCAAATCTATCTATGTCCACCTAAAAAAATTCAGTATGCGTATTTTGATGTCAGCGTCCCCAATGAAGTTCATCAAGCGGATATTTTGTTTTTACCACATGATACTATTAAAACACGTGGACGTCAATCACACACATACAAGTATGCGTTAACTGTTGTTGACGTTGCAAGTAGATATAAAGAAGCAGAACCACTGTCAACAAAGACAGCAACTGAAGTTGCATCTGCATTTGAACGAATTTATCAACGAGGATCCGGACCACAAGGTGGTCTACGATGGCCACAGCTACTACAGGTTGATCCTGGTAAAGAATTTCTTGGTGCAGTATTATCGTTGATGAAAAAACATAACGTTAAAATCAGACGAGGTCACACTGAAATTCATCGTGATCAGGCAATTGTTGAACGATTTAATCGAACACTTGCTGAGCGGCTATTTGGACATCAATAAGCAAAGGAAATATCCACTGACTTTAAGTCCGGGGAGAGATCTCGTGGATGGGTTGCAAGATTACCAAATGTGATAGCTGTGTTAAATAATGAGATTACTTGTGCAACTTCTATGAAACCTATCAATGCAATTACAAAGAAATATATACCCCGTAGTGATGGCTATGAACAACGACGTGACTTTTCAGAACAGCCAGTGTTAGGTAATGTTACTGTCAGGTATTTATATGAACCTGGTGAACTTGAAGGGGGTAAAAAAAGAGCAACTGATCCTATCTGGAGTGTGACCACACATAAAATTTCTAGCGTGGTTAGATCCACGGGTAGACCCGCCATCTACAGACTGGATTCAAATGCTCCTCAACATGGATTTGTACGCGAACAATTACAAGTAATTCCTGAAGACACACAATTACCACCATGTTCACTTTTGTAAATTAGCGCCCCAACGTCGATTGCATTCAAGACATGTCAATATGACATTATCACGTGTGTGACCAAGATCACTATTAATTCTGTCTACGGTAAACTGTCTTGGATTATTACTCGAATATTCCCATAGCATATTACAGTTACAACTTGCACAATGATTATTCTGTCATTGTTTTGGTGTCATAATTAATTTAGTATCAATATCAAAATCGCTATTATTTTTTTTGTCACATTGCTTATAACCCAAGTTTTTTTCTCATTACACCAACAACAACTTCATTGTCGTCGCTAGCAGTTTGATTATTATTCACAATAACCCTGTGTAGCTGAGATATTATTCTGACTCAAGACACTGCGAGATACACTAAATTTGACCATTTGATTTTATCATCAACATTCCAGATATTTGTATCAGTAATAGTTACTCCTTGTGAGGTGTGAATCGTTATAGCATATCCTAATTTCCATGGAGTTTTATCCATGATCAGCGCGCTCTCAACAACATCAACATCAACCAAAACAATATCATTCAATACAAGATTTTCTTTTTCATTTGTTCCTGGAATTTCAACTTCAATATTCTGTCGTCGAGTATCCGCTGGGCGATAACATAATGGTACAGGTAGATCTGAAAACTTTTCTTTATGTAACAGAAATAATTTCTCTTGCAATTCATCAAGAACTATTTTTCTACTCGCAACTATTAAATCATTTGGTCTCCATAAATTCCAAAAATCATTTACAGGAGTTTCTGGAATTATTTCACGCATTATCTCACATTGTATTCTATCTGGCTGTAGTCTGAGTAATCTTTTAAATTCTTTCAGAAGTTCATCAATAGCTCTATGATCATCATTTATTTCTTCATAATACTCCACAAATGATTTTAACCACTCATGTGGAGACTGCCCAACGAAAGGTGGTGGTTGACCATGATCGCTGCACATAATCACAGCAGTATTTTTCGTTAATAACCAATTAAGAAATATTTTTAGTGTTTCTAGCGACACCGTACAAATCTCATCCCAGATGATGATTTTGGGAATATATTTCTCACCCATTCGCTCAGGTGTCCACGTGTCTCCACACCATCTGAAGAAACTATGGTATGTACATGATTTTACTCCTCATTTTATTTCTCTTGCTAGTCTGTGTGTAGGTGTCAAGACAATCATATCAACGGAGTTTGAAGAACTCTGCCGAAATAATTCAATGGCACATGTTGTTTTACCAGAACCTCAAGGTCCATTGAGATAAATGGTTTTATGTCTGGCCACGGGATCAAATACAGATGGTGATGTTGATACTGGTATTTGATTGTCATCACCGTAGTATATTTCTTTGATATTAACATCTGCTGATTCAGAATAATCGAGTATACTTTCGTGTTTTATTCTCCATGATTCCCATTCACCATTACCGAGTAACGGTTTTACCAAATCCACGTACGTGCTATTTATATAAAATGAATCCATAGCAACTCGGACAGTGCAACAAGGAAATCTATTTATCATCGATAATAAATTTATAGAAACATAAGCGAGCATAGAAGATCTTAAATGGGTAAATTGCGGTGACTCACCATCAATATAACTCAAGACTGTACCTAATTTAATTCCGTCTGATGAATAAGCATTACTTCTGCTTATAAATGTTCCTTTGTTTGTTGTATCAGTAATTATAAAATCTAACTCAGCATCATCCATGATTAATCTTGTACAATGACTTTTATGATCATATGATCCTCCTTGAGTAAATTTACCAATTATTTTTCTACCAAGATCTTTTGCAACTTTATTTTCATAATCAATTTTATCCCAATCTTCATCTGGATCTGTCGGTGAATGTTTCTTTTATCGTGGTAACCAAACTTGTTTCTGCGGATGATATGATATAATAGCTTCACTTACATTCAACGACACTAAGATTTCAGTATCAAGCATGTATCATAATAGCACTATTGGAACCCAATATTTTTCTGAGAAATGTCTACCAAACCATGCATAAACGATCAGATGAAGATTATTACAAAACTTAAATAATTTTACACAAGCGAATCCAGTTAAATCAAAATCAGGTAATGGTCCATTTATCACAACTCTTGTCATTTCGTGTGTCGGATGTCCGAATCTTTTGAAATATTCAGAACATTCTCCGTATCCAAGAAAACTTCCAGGATAACACGCAACCATATCAACCAATATAACTTTATGATGATCATATTTGGTAATCCATAATCCGCCATGTCCATATTCGACACAACTATGCTGAATATCTTCAAGGAATTCTGATCGTGTCGGCGACCATGAATTTTTCTCCTGAGCGGCGTGGGCAGCAAATGATGGAACTGTAAAACAATTATTTGATAATCTTTCAACTTCAACATCATCAGAATTATATTTCAGTGCAAGATTCTTCATTTCTTCATGGAGAGATTCTCTACGGTAAATCTCTCCATTAGGTTTTACAAATTGATCGTAATTCACGGATTCTGAACTCTGAAATAACCAAACAGATACAGGATCATTCTTACTGATATCGCTAATAGCATTGAATATATAATCGTCATAAAATCTGACTATTCCATCTCATGGAAATATTGTTACAGCATCAGTCCATGCATGTGCGTTATGATCAATGATTGTTATTGGGGTTCCATTTTTTGTATATTTCGGTTTCTAAAAAAATTTCTCTGGTTAGTGTTTTTACTGTTATTGGAAATCTTAATTTCTTTTCTAGCTTAGCAGCGTGACTGATAGATGCTCCGGTATCTTTAACTGTTTTTGCCCACGCATTTATTTTTTTACGTCTTAGATCAGTTAAACCGTTTCCGCGTATTGCTTTTGAGAAATGTTCCATAACTCGCTCAGCTACGCAGTTTAGTCCCCTTGACAATTTCATTGGTTTGAGATTATCAACGCTAGGTTTATCATTTAGCGGATATATCGCATAAATACCTGCCGTTACAGGATAAGCTTGTTCATAATACGGTTTATCAACACCAGTCAATATTCCTGGTTTGGATTTGTTATTTAATGTAACAGTATTATTTCCAGTATGAAGTCATACAGGTTCACGTTTATCACGGATAATCCAAGTGTCATCATCTGTCTGCACAATAAATTTTACTAAAATAATACATTGCTGATTGTCGAGATAGTTGATAATATTTTTACCTCGTTCGTCACTCATTCTAAAATCAATGATATTCATGATCCTGAATGTCGACCAAGTATGAGCCACACCATCGTTGCGAAATTCTTTCTTGGCTTCACGGATACGATCGATTATATCTGTATTTATCAAAGCCAGGTCTTGCATCGAAAAATTAAATTTAGATTTCCCGATGACGAAGTCATTGAGTTTGTCAAGATCAAATCTTCCTCCTGCCAAGACGGTGGAAGGTTCAATTGTGGATAATCTCTCAAATTCCTCCATACTATATTTAAAGCAAATATATGTTTAATTAAACTTTAATTATATATATAATAATTCAAACAAACAACCGATGCAGATGGCTTATGATTGGATTTTCTCTTCCTTGTAATAAATCATGCGCAAATGAATTTTGTGGTCAACACATGCAAAGCTTTCGCAAAGGTAGTCTAGGACCAAAACCGTGTTTACGATGCGGTGTTGGAGTCAGAGGAGAAACACGGTTATGTGTGCAATGCGGTGGTAAAAGATACATAGAGCTAAAACGATATTATGATAAGAAGTCGTCAGGTGAATCCCCCATAAAAACCGCTGAAGACAATCTGGCCAGATTTCAAAATAATCGTTTAGACAAATAGTATTATATATAAATGGAGCAAAATGAATTTGTAAAGCACCCTGTCATTAAAAATTATGAAGTATCTCGTGATGGCGTAATCAGAAATTGCAGATTGAAAAAAACAGTCGGTGCTGTTACTAATACTGGTTATCTCGTGTTTAATGCTGGAAATAAAATGTGTCTATCTCATAGATTCATATCTGAATGTTTTCATGGGGTCATCGAAGACGGACTTGTAATTGATCACATTGATTGAAATCAGAAAAATAATGATTTATCTAACCTCAGGGTTGTTACACAGAGTCAGAATTCTGCACTTGGAAACACCGGCATTAATTCTAAGACTCCTAGATCGGTTATATCTACAAATACAGATACTGGTGAAGAAATAATTTTCCCATCAATGCATGTGGCTGATAAATATTCTGGTATTTGCAGGCGTTCAATAAAATTTGTGGCAGATAATATTACTAAATCAGCATTTTTGAAAAAATTTGAACAAAAAATTGCGTTCCGGTATGTACAATGAAGCGAGATAAATCCGTCAACGCTGATAGAACAATCAAGTAGTTGTCTCCCTTTTTTTTGTTATTGCGTTATACTTGACCACAGTGATAAGGATCGACATAAAAATTTTCATGAATTTTTAGTGGATCGGTACATTTTTTATATAATATATAATGATTGTACCGATCCACTAAAAATGACAGAGGTCTTGGATTGACCAGATAACCGTCCTATGAAATCCACCGCCGGAATAATTTTTCAGCGTCTCCACCTCGTTATAGAGTAATCAAGCAGTTATGGTACTACAGTCTAATTGTAATGCTTAAATATCTCTCCAGTCCAGATATCTCAACAATGTGCAAGTATTAATTGCAGAAAATATACATTATACTTTCCTCAAACAAACATAGAAACCTCAACCGTGGTATTATATCATAGGCCAATATTGTACATAACTGCTTCACATATTGATCGCAGCAGACTACATGCATCATTGTAATCGGCGGAATATACCAGAAAAATATCGATCCATGCATTCATTGCTAGATAGTTCTGCCTTGACTGTCTCAAGAGGCTTGAAAATATAATATTTTAACAAGGCAGAAACGACAGAAATATATAAAATTGCAGATTTTATTCAGAATCAGAAAAATATTCTGATAGTATAATACTGATCATCCTTGACTATGTCAAGGTGACAGAGTCAATGCTAAGATAGCTATATATTTATTTTTGAAACGTGTATTTGTAAGTTGGAACAATGGTGCATTCGTAGCGCGTCTGACTCTTGTACTTGAGGTCTTGAGTTCCAAACTCATGACTGACACTGTCAATGGTTTGTAGCCCTGGGATGCTATTTTATTTAATAATTATTATTCACTTAATAATTGAGGCGCAAGCAAGAAAGCCTCATGTACCCCTTGCCAATGTCAAACAATGTGGTGAGTGCAGTTTTGCACTTACCCCGGGGTTTGATTTTTGGGGGGGGTTACTATATGCACTTGCGTCCCTAAAGTAAACAGCAGGGTGATGTGAAGTCGTGACCACTGAAGGGTACCCACATAGGGGTATTCAGAAAGAATGTCTGCCGGACCAAAAAGTCTCAATAGGGTGCCTGTGGACCATAAGAAAGGTCTTAACCAATGAAAGAGTGCTCTGTGGGCTTAAGGCCTCAATAAGGGACTCTTAGGATCTTATTGGTAAAAGACTTTACCGGCAGAAGGGATCCAGTGGAATGGTAGACTGAGCATCATCGCTGCTATTTATTTTTATTCAAAAATATATTTTTATTTTTATTTTTATTCAGAATATATTTTTACTTTTATCTGATTCAAAATATATTTTCATTATAAATCTATTTTATGAATCAGAATATATTTTTATTAAAAATCTGATTATTTTATGAATCAGAATATATTTTTATTATAAATCTGATTCAGAATGTATTTTATGATTCAGAAATATTTTATCTGATTCAGAAATACTTTTATTATAATAAAATTTTATTTTTTATGAAATTCAGTCAGATTTTCTAAATTTGATAGGTAAGTTACATAACAATATTGTGACTTTGATCAGATTTTCTGAATTTGATGGGTATATTACCTGTAAATATTGCGAATTCAGTCAGATTTTCTAAATCTGATGGGTATATTACCCGTCAATATTGCGAATTCAGTCAGATTTTCTAAATTTGATGGGTATATTACCCGTCAATATTGCGAATTCAGTCAGATTTTGTAAAATATTTTATTTTTATTCAGAAATATTTATTCTGAAATATTTTATTTTTATTTAAACAAATAATTTATAATATAAAAAGTAATGAACCACGAAAACATCACATCAATTATTGCTGCTATTAATCAATTACAACACAGCGGTATAAAAATATCTGATGAGCTTGATCCTGAAAAAATAATAGCGATTTTGAATCATTACAATTAAAAAAATAAGAAAATAGATATACATTGCCCTCCGAATATAGATTCATAAAGTTAATCCAGCAGGCAATTTTACGATCGCTGGTAGCAATCATGGATACGCAAGTGAAATTATTTGTTCCTCTTTCATGGGCCATCGAAAAGGTTACGTCAGAATTATCTCACGAATATGAAACGAAAAGAATTGTACACACTTGTATAAAACAGCTAAGAGATATTATGTCAGTGACTGTGTCACCGATGGAAGAGTTACTGGCTAAAGATAAGGACGAGTGTGAAAGTGACTATAGTGACAACGAAATTAATAGTGTTGTACCAGAATAATTCATTTCTGATCCTGATAAAATCATGGGGGTAAAAAAAAATATTTTATCCTTGACATTTTTTTTTGCTTGGTGTTTTACTTGACAGAGTTATCTTGCTTTATGTGTATCACAAGGTGGAGACATTGAAAAATTATTCTGATGGTGGATTTCATAGAACAGTTAGTTATTGAATCTGAGACCTCTATCACTGATGTGGAATCGGTACATTCATTATATATTATTATGAAAATGTACCGATTCCGCAACAACCATAGAGCAATTGTTTTGTCAACGTCAATGATGAAGATTTATCTGAACAACCTCGGGTTAATAAGCAAGTATATTTATTTAGACAAATAAATATATTATACAATGAAAGAAAAAATGACCATCAAAGATAGTCCTGATTATCGGAGTAAAACAATATCTGACCGATTTTCTCATGATGGTTGTGATGGACGATTAAACTCGTTTATAAAAACATCGCGAAATCAGCAAACACAGCGACGATTACGAAATAAATTCATCAACAGTTCAGATATGATTGTTGTCGGTGATGATGATGATGATATTCTTTACCGCGGCGATTCTACAGCGATAATAGAACAATTAATTTGCCATTGATATAAATATAAAATAACACGATTCCACATTGACCACAGAAGTCTTCAATAAATATTTCGATGATCAAATAGAATTATTTCGATGATCAGTTGTATTCGTGTTTGCGGAATCTGTACATTTTCATAATAATATATAATGAATGTACCGATTCCGCAATGATGATTGAGGTCTCAGATTTGTTAAATAACCGTTGTATCATTGTTGGTCCTCCTCGATATTGGAATGATATTCATGTAGGTCAACAAGAATTCGTCTGCAGTGGGTGGACTTTCTTTCACATCATGATATTTAGGATTCCTGTTTTTATAATATCTCAACATGGTCCTGTATTTTATTCCACCACAATCTGTACAAATATTTACAGGACTCTGTACTCCTGTCCACATCCAACACATGGTCGTGGAACCACAGAACCTTTTCTTATAATAATATTATGAGTAGCGCAAAATTTTCCATAGCAGCTTCGATTACAGATCTCTTTTGATCCAAGGGTCAACCAAGCGCATCTATTTTTTATCATCGGCATGATATTATATAATAGATTTTATAATTTCAATTAAAGATATGGTTTTGTAAATAAATGAGTGAAAAAAATAATACAACCACAAGTAGCAGCAGCGATATACCAACATCTGACCAGTAATGTGATGTATATAACAATGATAGTTTTCATTGCGAACACGAATGTGATCTATTCCATCTAATCGGTGATTGTCCGCTGGATGATCTAACATATCCAGTAGCAACTTCACCGACAGTATATGACATTTCAGAGTTACCTGTAGACCTAACAGAGTTAGGCGAAGATGAATACTTCGACATTCTTGATGAGAAACTTTTTGATGAACTTCTCAACGAACACAACAAGAGTTTTGAAACAACTCCACAAGATGAATTAACCGATATTGCCAAATTCAGTTACTGGCACTTTCATAAATATTGTTCGATGTTCCTAAATTCGTTCAACGACGTTATTTGTCATTCAAGTAAAGAACGCGCAATCAGAAATTTTATTGTTCTTGGTAACAAATACGAGAAATCATGTCAAGGAATAATTGTACAACATTTTGATAAATTCTACGTGTTTCCGTCCGATGAAGATTTCAACACATTCGCTAATGAATTTATTGGTCAATCATCTGTTACTGAAATAATTCCAAAATTTCATCTGAGGTATCCAGTATTTGATCTCGATACAAAGTATATTCGTGAGATATTAACATATCGTCACAGGGAAACTGAAATAAGACAGACGAACAAACAAATCAGCGTCGAAGAAATCACTGATTACTTCTCACAATTATGTGATTGTTCATGTGATCATATATTCGTGTTTGAAACAAATAGCGGCTATCATGTTCTTTGTAAATCAATGCCAGTGACATTTGACCAGCAGTGGGATTTAACGAAACGAGCAGCAGATGAAAAGAACCCCCAGTGGAGCATTGATAGACAAGCTGGCCTCTATAGTATCAAGCTGAATAAAACTCGATCACATAAATCTGATAAAAATACTTTATGTAAGCGACTAATATCACACAGTGATAATTTTACTGCATCTTAATTATTAACGTGTCCAACTTCGATTCAGCCTCGATATGTACGATGTGACTTTGATGAAGTCAGCGATGATAAAATCATTACTGGTTGTGATAACATTTCCACAAAAGACATTGAATTAATTTCTCAGGCATTGACAGGAGAACCCGATCAACTGATCGGTATTGTAAATGTATCTCAAAACAGATTCACGATATCAAGACGACCAGGGCATCACTGCAACATTTGTGAGCGCCGTCATGGATATAATTATGTTGGTGACTTCATCGAGGACAAATGCGATAATTGCCTTGTATTTGTCAACGATAATAATTATACTATAGTTTGTCCAAGAAGCACCGGAAAACAAATAACTGTTCCCCTCGATGTAGATATTGTTGAACAAATTCAGAAAGTAATCGACGGAGAATTATCTAATCCTGTAATAACACAAATAATAAATGAATTACAATCAGGAAAGCACATCATCAATAAGAAATATATCAAGTATGTGATATCAATGAGACGTAAATGTCATCACCCTGGATATTTCAGAGAACAAAATCCAGACTTTTCATATACTGCATTGCCGACTCATGAAGGTGGTCCTGGTTGTAAAATAATTCCAGATGAAGTCTATCTCGATGGATCAGCATGTGGACTTGGCAAATCAGAAGCGGCCTGGAGTTCACTTCGACCAAATTAATCTG
Organism: Megalonaias nervosa; assembly: GCA_016617855.1. NCBI lineage: Eukaryota > Metazoa > Mollusca > Bivalvia > Unionida > Unionidae > Megalonaias > Megalonaias nervosa. The sequence goes on along the minus strand of JAECUM010020519.1, from coordinate 3,041 downwards.
TACTCGCAATAAACTATCGTAAGACATTTACCGAGAAAGTGAAATCCGATTATGGAGCAGAATCTTACGCGGACATTACCGGGGATATTGTGTTCAAATCCGGTGATCGGCGTCGTGTTGTTGTCCAGTGGGAGAGTCTATGCCGAATTAAGCGTGTCCCAGATGTGATGACAGTTGATGAACTTCACAGAATACGGCGACAACAATTTTCGTCAGTCCAACACAGCAGAGAATGATGGGACAAATTCGCTGGATTAGTGATGGCGTGCAAGCGATTAATCGTTTTTGATGTGGATGCCAACAATGATGATCTGATACTATTTCGTGATAAAATGGGGCGATCATCGATAAAATTTATCATATATGATTATAAACCTGATCATGATAAAAAATTTGTTATCGAAACATCACATACAAGTAATTTGATAGCACTATTAGCACAACTGAACCGCAATAAAACCACCGGTAATAAAATTGTGATTTTCACGCACAACAAACATAAAACCAATTACTCCGTAGAGAGCTTAGCAAAACAATTACAGCATCATGGTTACCATGTTAAATACTATCATGCTGATACTGATCCAGCACAAAAGAAGTTAGATTTCGGTAATACGGATACTGCGTTCAATAATTATGATACTGTGATTTTTAATCACACTCTCGAAGCTGGAGTCAGTATCGCTGATGAACGATTTAATGTCATGTTTGTGTTCTCTGAAGAATTAGGATCAGTTGAAGCAACTAAACAAGCAATCCACCGATTTCGTTGCGTTAATAAAATTCATTACTCGGCAACGAGAAAACAAGAAGATTGCAAGTTACCCACAACACGAGAGGACATTGAAAAAGTTATTATTGATCGAGAACGATTACTTGACAACAAAACAAAATTGAATAGGTGTCCTAATTTTGGTGAACTATCAAGCGCTTATGGATTTGCGTATTTGAGCGACATTATTGACAAAAATAACTAAAAACTGTATTTTACACCGAGATTAATCGCGATGATGAGGAATACTGGTTATGATATCGTTGAAAGCCCCATAGATGATTATGAGACATGGAAGCGAAAAAATAACATCAAAAAACCAAATAATGAAGACATCAATAATAATCCTGTCGTAGATGAATTTCTGAAAACAAGTATCGGTGACAGAATAAAACAACCTCCCGTAACACCGTTATGGACTGTGTGTGAAAACAAACCAATCTATTATAAATACAATCTAACTGACCATGTCAAGAACAATGAAAAATTAGAACCATATGAGGCCAAGAAATCTTATCTAAATTATATATTTCAGTGTGATGTTGGTAAGTTACCAGCAGAACAAGTCAAACAATTATATAATAATTCAACATGATCAAAACGACAACATGAAGCAATTATTTATAAATTCAGCAACGGCAATGCTAATGATGCCAAAATGTTTCGGTCAGATAAAATCAGCCCACGTGAAAAACTAAACGCGGTTAAAAACGTTCTACAAATAATGAATTTACCTTATATTGTTCCCGATAATTTATCACATAATAGCATTCCGATATCAGGACAACATTTAAGAACGTGCGTCAAGAATCTAATCACGGACAAAGATCAGTTATCAAAATACAATGATCTACTGAAAAATTGGTCCAGCATATTTCCTGAGATTAGACTTCATAAATCAAAACTGACAGTTGGAAATGTCACTGAAAAAGATCAAATTGATTTATAAAGGATTTGGAGCCACTTTGACAGCAGATAATAAAAAAGATCCTTCAAGATCGGATTACACATTAAATTATCATGTGTGGCCAAAATCAGACTTTATCGATGATCCTCGTTGGAGAAATTACTACAATGATTGTCAAGGATTTTATGGTGGTAATGATATCATCGCTGTTGATGATCACACTGCGATGCTAAAATTCCAAATATGGAGTGCCAATAACTGGTTTAATATGTCTGACGAGGAACATTCAGATTACTGAAATAACTGTTCTGTGGACCGTTGTGGAATTGGTACATTCATTATATATTATTATGAAAATGTACCGATTCCGCAACGATGATAGAAGCCTTAGAGTGTTGAAATAATTGTTCTATCAAGGGGACGATCAGTAGTTATAATAAAAAATTCTCTCTCAATTATTTATGCGTTCTCGCTCTTTTTCTGTTTCGTTGCAAATATTACCCCCATCATAATAATCACGGATAGCAATATTTCTCATACTTCTCTCTTTACATGAAAGTGGTCTATCACGTTCCTTTTCTATCTCTGCTTCCCCTGATTTTGTTTGTATAATGAGATGGCTGAAGTGGGATAAATTATATCTAGTAGTACCATCTGTAGATGATCAGCTATGCTATGAAGTACTTAAAGATTTTAATGAAAATGCAAAATCGTTAAATGAAGACAGTGACATTATTGACTTTATAACTGATATTGATGAAGCGCCATCTGTAGATGATCTGGATGGAAGTATTAATAATTTATAGTGTACGATGATGTCATGCTGGACAAACAATCAAATCCAGCTCGGATATTTTCTCGAGGTAGACATAAAAACACAGACGTGATTTATGTTACTCCGAGTTATACACAAATTCCAAAAGTGATCAGAGATAACTGTAATATTTTAGTTGTATTTACTGGAGTTGATAATCATACGCTGCAAAATATTTATTATACTTGGTGTTCAGGGGACATGGATATGAAAAAATTAAAAAATTTCTTTGCACATGCGCAAGCTACCCCGTTTGGTTTTATAACAATAAACTTGCATGATCCGAGGTCGAGATATCGTAACGGACTTGATATAATATTTGGATAAAAACCACAGCAGCAGAGAGGACGGCCTGGCAAAAATGACACGCACGAGCACTGCATAGCATTTACAAACACAGATGTCACGTAAAGTAACAGCGTAAATAACCCACATAGAGAGAATCTCAATTCGGTTAGAGATGCTGGTTTAACGTTAATGACCCTATATGTTTTGCCTTATTTTAGTATATTTCATGTTTAAATCTTTTGGTCAAAACCAATTTGTAG
>JAECUM010020518.1:0-49507 GCA_016617855.1 Megalonaias nervosa | reverse complement strand
TATATATATATATATAACATCATCTGAGCAGATTCTTTTCTCAAACCGATATTTCAAAGGCTAGAAAGCTGATAACCATTCAACTGCTTGACGCCCTAAAAATAGTGGCAAGTGCCTTTGGCATTATCTTTTGTATTAAAATATTCTGAGATCTTGTAATATTTTCACACATTTATACGATATAAATTTACATCACTAATCAATAACATGAAAAATTGTATATCACACCAGTGTTTATTGATATTATGTCAAGTGTTGTAGGCAGACGTTCATGCGTACCATGGATAAATCGGGTCACACATTTCCAAAACCGTTACGTTTTGCTAATACGGCTTTTCCTTGTCAGAGGCGTTCTACACTTGTCCTGTGCTAGACGAAAGCTATATATTTCTGGGTCAACGGTGTCGTTTCAGAATGTGTTTTGTGTAACAGAGTGTGCGTCGACACACTAGCCTAAGGTTGCAATACAATTTTAGATTGTTTTTATTCAGGGCAGGTTTAATAAGGCCATGACGGGAAAGTCATTTACAATGCGTTCCCCAGTAAGATCAGAAGGCGTCGGTGACAATATACAATAATAAAACTATACCAACTGTCAGTCTTTCGTAATTATACCTTAGACATCCGCTGGGGATCAGGTCTTTGTTGTCCTTGTCTGGAGGGTCACCGGGAGACACTGCCAAGACATCACATTATGTGTGTGTGTGTGTGTGTGTGTGTGTGTGTGTGTGTGTGTGTGTGTGTGTGTGTGTGTGTGTGTGTGTGTGTGTGTGTGTTATTTGGAATTTGAACGTAATCGTAACAATTTTAGTAATCTCGCTACGATGTCTGCATTGTGACAGTTTATGGTGATATCTAATACTGAGGCATCATGCCGCAGACATGTAGCATCATGTCCCTCCTAGTCACATTATCCTGACACCAGGTCGACCAGTCCTAGCACTAACCTCTTTTCTGCTGAGCGCCAAGAAAGGCAGCTGCTAGTACAATTTTTATGTCTTTGGCATGACTCGGCCGGGGTTCAAACCGCAACCTCTTGCACCGGAGCGGCCCATCATATTATAGGTAAACTGGTTAGATAATATTTTAAACAAATTGTATTTACCACTAATACTGATGATAAATTAAACTATTCATTCTGTGGAAGCTTGTCTAGCCAAAGTCGTATTATTCCGTTAAATCTGTTGCTTGGAGTAAATTTCTAGGGCATGATTTTCTTAGCTTTTTCTAACAGAAGCAATGACGGTGCTAGAACACTTAGCATATCAAGATGGTATCCAGTGGCGACGCAAGGAGACGGGGACAGGAAGCGGAAGTTGATTTTGCAGTCGAAAAGATTTTTTTGGGGGGGGCTTTATTGCAGCTGACATTTTCATGGTATTTCAAACAAAACTTATATTTAGATGTGCGGGAGGACGCAGGATGGTAACTGACAAAAAATGTTCTCTGCAGGGGCGCCACTAAAGAAAATTGCCCGCAGGCGCCTCGGCAGTGGCACCACTAAAAAACATTGTCACCGGGTGCCTCAAACCCTTTCGCTGCCACTGATGGCATCAGTCAAATGATTAAAATAACATCCAATAGGAATTAGCACGAGCAGCATTTGATATGTAGTATACCCCGGCAGTAAACATTTGTGTTATGGAAAACTACTCTATTTCGAGCGAAAACACGGGTTTTTTGTAATTTTCACTTTCTTTGGGTAACTTTATATGGTTCAAAACATAGTCACAGCTTTAGGTTTAGTCACAAAAAAGATGTATGTATGTATGTATGTATGTATGTATGTATGTATGTATGTATGTATGTATGTATCTATCAATCAATCAATCTATCTATCTATCTATTTCTCTCTCTCTCTCTCTCTCTCTCTCTCTCTCTCTCTCTCTCTCTCTCTCTATATATATATATATATATATATATATATAGGTATATATATATATATATATATATATATATATATATATATATATATATAGTTATATATATATATATATATATATATATATAGTACTTAATCAGAAAAGTACTTTCCTCGCTCATATTAATATTATGAATATTATGCCACATGCTTTTGTTCTTTATGGTTATATGGTCGATGTTTTGTCAAGGTATTAGTTCCGAAGAACTAACAATCTATATTCATTTTCTCGTCAATGTCAGTGATTTAAATTATGTCTTGCATGTTTCCGATTCGATTGACTCATTTGTGCATTTGTTCTATGCTTTATGGAAGTCTTATCGCATTTTGTGACATTTATATATTGTATGGCTAATGACGAAAAACTTAATTGTGTCTGACGGATGACCAATGAAGATTATGTAACATCACGTCATAATCTATGGACGAACTGCGGTCGTAAAACATTCCTATTTTGTCAGATAGTATCCGTATATACTCGCTTATAAGTCAAGCCAAACTGCTAAAAACAAGATCCTGATCTGCCGTAGTATAATGTGCCTGTTGATCAGGGTATATGATGTTTGTTCTACTGATTACTCATAACAAACTGCACAGACCTAGATCTGCCGGCAGATCTGGGTCTGTGCAGTTTGAAGTTGGTCTCGTCTTATAAGCGAGTAATTACGGTATCATTTAAAAGTATCAGATTCCACGTCTGGCTATCGAACGCCTCTTACTGCTTAAGATAATAAGCCGGCTTCATGAAAAATTATTGATGTCAAGCCTGCCACGTTGTCTGGAAGTTAAGTTCGACTTCCCTCAGAATTTGGGATCATGATTGTTAATCACAGAGGCAATAATACTCGTCAGGAATGTTTCCTGGAAACAGGGAATACGGTTGTGGAGTTATTTTGACACGATCGTTAGCTTGTAATATGGTGACAGAGACTTCTTTCACAGTAAGAGTATCTTCTTGGTTTCTTATTTCAAGACATTACAAGAGGAGATTACCATCTATAATCGCTTAAAAGGCGAGTCCAGCTGCAAACTGCACCGACCCAGATCTGCCGGTGTACAATGTGCTGACAAGCCTGGATATGCGCAGTTTGTTGGGATTAATCAGTAGAACAAACAACATATACCCTGAACTACATGCGCATAATGCTACGGCAGATCAGGACCTTTGCTGTTTGCAGTTTGACTCGAATTATAGGCGAGAATAGACGGTATTTGGGAAACGACAGCTTGATCTTTGATACATATAGCTCCATCTCGTGTATTTTCCAAGCAGTATCATAACAGAATTTACTGGAACCATTTAGAAGTCTTTTCTTATTTAACTCATTGATGTTTGTAAGCTTGGTTGGTTATTTTTTGTCGATGCCCTTGCAGCAAAACGTGCTTTACCCACCGACACACCACGATAGCTGATCTGATGATCGGACCCGGACCCTTTCTGTTTCGAATCAGGTACGCCAACCACTGAGTCACTGAGGAACCTCCTATTCTTGTCATGAAATTACGACAGCAAAGTTAAAATTATAAATTGGAAAATATACAATACCATTAAATTATTTATGTCCATTCCTGTCAATTTCGGGTAGCAAAAATAAAAAGTAATGGCATTGCCTAAAGTTTTAGAAATCACTTCTTTATACAGAGTTTGATGTCCAAGAGTTTTACTATTCCCGGGACTCCATTGTTTCTTCGAACAGTAACCTAAAACAACCATTAAGCAATTTCAGGGACTGGTGATTGAAACAACATTTATAAATGATAAATATAATTTATATTATATGTCGCACAAAATCAAAACATTTCCTTCGTCACAAACTTTATCTCTCATACTTTGGAAAATGTTGCATATGGTTTGTATATGGAAACAACCTGGCAGATCATATTTTGTCTGGCCTTCAATATCGTTATCATTGTCAATTCGTATGAAACAAAAATGGTTTCTATAGACCACCAAGAATGGATCCAGTCGTTATATAAAGACTTCACAATGATGGATGAGGTAATTACAATAACACGTATACTTCCTTATCTGTACCTCCATCCATGCGTGATTACGACGCATCAAGCAATCCTAATGTTAATATTCGGCATTCACTGAGGTCTTTTATTGTGTAAATCAAATGATAATTACTAGATTCATTTTAAGGTGGCCTTTCTTATTTTGTATCCTATATTATTGAACAAAAAACATTTCCTCGTGCTGTATATATCCACATTTTCTTCTTTCTGCCACATCTTTGACACTTGAAGCACACGGACCATAATATCGTGTGGAAGAAGTAGTGTCGCTGATTCTACTCTTTTCTGGGACGGTGAAGTCCAGGTTCCTGCAATTGAAGTCTTGTCCTAATCCTAGTGATGCTTTAATTCTAGAATTGTATGCATCTTCTTGTCAAACATTATGATACAATTGGGTAGAATCTAAATACCTGCTGTTTTCTTACAGACTGTGGCAAGTGCTTTAAACCTAAATAAGTAATGCAATAATATGAAACCGCTCTTTGAATTAACGTGTAAATGAAGCTTGTTTGATATATCCAAAATATTATTTTATATTATCTCTAATACATATCCTAAAGCATAATGTGTCAATGCATTTTGAATACTTTGTGCTAATGGCAAATTGTCCTATATTGTTCGAAATAATGTTGTGTACTGTTGCTGTATGCCACGGCTATCGGCGCGCTTCATGCATCACGGACATTCAGTCTATGACATCGCTTTTTTGTATCATACTATGTTAAAGTCGTAAAAATGCGGTATGTATTGGCATATACACGCATACAATTTTTATTTCTTCAAAGAATACAAATAAATCAACGGCACTATCATGTCTTCTGGTGAACCAATAGATGATTACTCATCAAAGACAGACAGTGAATGTTTTACGTATTTTTCCGGAAACGGGAATTGCATTGCTGGTGCACTGCGTAATGCAGTGGTGGGCAACTTCTCTAGTCGGCGGGCCGGATATGGGAAAATGAAGTTCTTGGTGGGCCGGATTACTAAAAGAATAACTAACAGTCACTGTTACTGCGACGCAGTAAGAAAGTAGTAGGAGATTGCGGCCGGATGTGACCGCGGGCCAGTCAAAATCCCGTCGCGGGCCGGGTTAGGCACGCGGGCCGTATGTTGCCCGTCCCTGGCGTAATGAAAGCTTTGATGTCCAAAATAGTCGTCTACGCTTTGGCCATCTAGTCTGAGTTTATTATTTTGTATATTGAAATAACTTGACAATTTCTGTCCAGTATCTTACTCCTTTATATTGGTTCAAAAGATGTTTTTTAATAAATAATAAAATAACCATCGTTTGCACTCGCGTGTAAGTGGAGTCCCAATGCATCAACATGGTTCCTGATCTAAAGTCGCACAATGCGCTGGCAGATCAGGGTCTATGTTATTTGTTCCACAGATTATTCATAACTAACTGCATAAGCAGAGATCAGGGTATGTGTAATTTGCAGTTGGAGTCATACTTTTGAGTAAATATGGTAAATAAAATCTCCTGAAAAGGTAGCTATAAATGTATTGCCCTATGTCAATGAAAGGGGATATCAAGGTACGTGTCGTACATATACTAGAATTTTATTAAATTAATTTGGGCATTAGGGATACCATTACGAAGTCATTAGTACTCTTAACCCACTTTGTTATCATTCGGAACCTGCAAAATATCATTCGGGACCTGCAAAACTGATTGCCGTGTCTCGTATTCTATGTTAGGCCGCTGTTTATTAGTCTCATTAGAAATTCATACTTAGCGTCTAATCACTGTATTCAGTTATTCTATGACAGCTTGCCTGCCGATGGTGGTAATATTTGCAGACATTTAGACGTGGAAAGCTTTCGTGTGATCTGAAGTCTCTTTTTGAATTTTCTTATCCATGGATGAAATTATTAGCGTTTATCTATGAATATCTATATCGCATCCAGCGTATCAGCAAAAGTACACACAAAACTAGTTTAGACGACTTATTTTGCTGACTCAAGTTATGTTCGATTGTAAAATCCTTAAGGGAGAAATGTCCCTTAACGTCTGAAACCGTCCGAAATTTCGAAATGTATCGTACTTACTATTGAAAAATATTAAAATAGTCAATCTCATTTTCAGCTTTGTATCTTTTACAAGTATAAAATGGAACTGATCCTACAGATGTTTCATCTTTTGTATTCAAAAGTTATTACAGAGCAGCACTAAATACGATGAACATAACTCCCACCCCAGACCCTATCTCCCATCATTACACTTCCAACCCCCAACCCCCCAAAACAAAGCCTATTCCATTGGTAGATTACATCATATGGCAATCAATGTATTTCTCATGACACGAAATTCTAGGAATATATAGTCGAGAAAATTCAAAGGTTTCTGTTGTTTATTGTTTTACCCTTTGTATCTTGTGCGGCGGTAGCTAGCCACATCCCTTGATAGTTTCCAATCAATACGTCAAAAGGCTAATATCTTGCTTCTTTCATTCTGTTGTCTTTTCTTCCGCGTTTTAAAAAAAAAAATAAAAATCCCATCGTATTTAGGATGAGAATTAATTGTAAGAATTTATACAAATTGCGAATGTTTGGATCTCTGCACAACTGTGCCACTGCTGCGTCTTTTTTATATGTTATTGGGGTCTTTGTTTGCTGTTGTACTCATGGAATTTGTATGCTCATGTGGATGAGCGTCGGATACGTAATTCAAGTGTCGTGAGCTCAGTACCTGACGAGGCTAGCTCTGGTCGGCTGCTCCGCTGTGTGCATGGGAAAGGCATTTAGCTCCCATTTTCTCGACATGATGTAACCAATAATGTGCTAAAAAAAAGTGCCGTTAAAACTTTATAAAATTGCTTTATTTTTTTCTGAGTAATAATAAAAGTTTACACGAATTATACAGGCTGTGATAAAAGGATATTAATACAATTCTGATGTCTTTGGCTGAAAGCATGATGACCTTTGGAACTCAGAATGTTAGCAGTACCCCAAAAAATGAAAGATCACGATGACAGTATGTCTATTTTAAATGATAACCAAGAAGGTTTTGAACTTGTATACTGTTGACTTCAGATTATTGTAACCAGAACCTTGTTTTTAAGTAATTGATGAACTTAAACAATACAGTCGGACAAGATATGTGTGTATTCCCACGAACTGTATTGTACTTCTACCGTCGTCATACTGTGTACATGCGTGTAATGAAATCCTGGTCCTTTAATTAAGTTATATATGACATGGTATGTTCATTGTATTTCCTTCCATTTACGTGTTCATCGTAATCGTGACTTTCAAAACGTATTAACCACCGAATCATGACACAGTGAGAAATTAAAACTATTATCTTTACATATTATTGTTCTTATTTTTATGTAAATTTTCGTAAATTTTATACTTTAAATAATATATCCACTATTCGTATATATATATATATATATATATATATATATATATATATATATATATATATATATATATATACATATATATATATATATACAAATTAAAGTCGACATTCTTCATTTACTCTCTAGAACGTTGAATGGGCTATAATTCAAACAGTGGGGATGAACTTAAGGATAAAATTTTCTGAAGGAAGCAGGTGCCTGGGATTTGTTGGAAGAGTTATTTATTTATTTTTTTTATTTTTTTAAAAAAAACAGTATGGTTCTAACTTTAAAACAAACTCGATTATATTCATTACATTTGCTAACAAAAATATTATTTTTGAGGTAAACCAAATTAAAAACAAAACCATTATGGTTTGAAAGAAACCCCTTAACTCCCTCAGACCCTACCCTTATTTCCCTCAACTGAATGATTGGTGCCCAAATAACTTGTAATACAGGTTGCAATTAGGTTAAGGTTATTGTGATCGGACGATATTAACTTGCATACCTGTATGGCAGCTGTTGATCTATTTTTGATTGTTCACAAATAAAACTGAATTTGGAAATTTTGAGGTGGAAGAAAAAATACACAGTTTCTTGACACTTTTCTTCCGATGATCAGTGTGGCATATTTATGCTTTTTCTTCTCGCAAGTGTAAGGAAACGATTTTGCTCGTGCTACAATGGAAAGTACGTGCTGTAATACGAGTTAAATTATTATATTTGACACAGTTTTTCTTTTAAAAGCATTTATGGCAGTTTTAGAATATTCAAAAGTTGATTTTTTTCCCCAGTTCAGCTCAAGCAAACATTTAAATTAGTTGTTTCACATATAAACTAAATAAAAAAAGTCTGCAATTAAATATGTAGATTAATATGTTTATTGCTTTTTTTAATGTATTTTCATTCAATATTTTGTATGTAATTGTTTCTAGAAATGTTCACTAGACTATGTCTCATGTACGCCAGTTACATGACGTTACTCTAATATTTATATGTACATCGTTTGACAGTTCCTCACGCATATATTTGCAAAAAAATGTTTCAAAAACTATTTTCATTTTGCCATATGATACCGCTTATTTTTCGGATCATTTCCACTTCTTTCTTACTTTAGTACAATTGAATTCTCTGTAATTATGACTAGATAGCCTTGGTGAAAATGTCCCAAATGGATGACGGTACTAAATATATTTGAGGAGTAGATTTGAGTCTGTGTAGATTGGCTACCGCAGCTAGTGTGATTAGACATGACGTGTTTAACTTACTTTCATACTCTTTGTTTAATTAAAAATATGCATGTACTTCATGTATTTATTGCTGCAAAAGTTTCAAACTAAATTTACCCCACCCCTCCCTGAAAATTAGTGATAATTGCCAGGCATGCAGATGATTGTTCTGCAGCAAAATGATGGTGCATGACCTTAAGCAGTTCTAACTCCCGAAAATGTCATCTGGGTCTATTTTTAGTTTTAGCTATTTTGTGTTACATTGGGATAATCTTTAGGCTATAATCATGAATTAATCCCCACCCCCCAAAAAGAAAATATCACTAAAAAAATTCAATAGACACGTCATATCGTTCAGAACTGTACATACTGTTGCATTATGGATACCGGATATCCTAATACGTCTATTGGATATCTTAAGTGTGTCTCTTTAAAGTGGTGATATAGCAAATAGTGAGTTAAAAGAACCGTTAAAACCAAGAAAAGAAACCAGACATTTTGGTGTGAGCCAACTACAAATTTCAAGTAACGTATAAATTGAAGTTAGTATATTAATATAGCATTGTCCAAACGGTGGCATGGCGCCAATGTGATACAAAGACAAACTAAAACGTAGTAAAAAAGTTCAAAAATCCTTTTCGCTTCCTGATAGTTATCAGAATCAGAAACTCATGTTGTATACCTTCATAATTGTTTTCATGTATAAATAGGTGATGAAGGAATTTTTGCTTAGTAAGTATTTTGCTTTTCAGAAATCGCATGTATTTGGGTTGGTTATGTTAAAGAAGGTAAATATTTTTCCTCCTGTATTGGTATATCGACAAAACAAATATCTGTAAAAAAATTAATACTAAATATAGACCAAATCAGACATCATAATTTGAACATTCCTGGGATTTTTCCAAAAATTTTATGTTCGAAGAAGACACAAACTGAATGATCTTAGTATTTTAACCAAATGTTGCGGTGTTTTTTGAATTCGCCAATTTTATCCAAGTTTTTTGCCTAATTAACTTAAAGATTACTGGGACTTATATTTTCTTCTCCTCAAAACAAATTCGGATGTAATATTTTTGAACACCCAAATTATTAATTTGCAATGATTTTTTTCTTCTCGCAAGTAGTTCTCAAGAGTCGTCATCCCAAATTAGCAAAAAAAAAAAAACCCAACCAATTTCATCTTACCTTCCATATTAAACATTCTTCTCTTCTTCCTCCTTCTCCTGTTTGTCGTCGTCGTCCCCCTCCTCTTCATCATCAAGATCAAGAATAAAAAATGTGAGACTGAACAGGTAATGTAGCCAACTACCGTCGCCTTCAAACATGGCGACGTGTACTTAGTATTCTGAGTCGCTTTTTTTAAATCTGTATCTGCATGATTATATCACGGATACAAGCAAGCTTTTACTGTTGTTTATTGAGCTGTCCTTTTTCTTCAATAATCCCGTTTCCACCTGAAATAAAGAACATTTAATAAAATTTCAATTAATGTTACCTTTTATTGCTTATATTTGAAATAATGTTGGTTCTAAGCACGGTCTAAAATCTAAATATCACAATGGCTGACATGGAACCAAGTGGACCGACGAGCCTTGGCTTGCGATGGTTGTCTTCTACATGCAACATTTGTATTATCTCTTTTGAGAGATACAGAAAATGGACAAGACATATAGAATCTATGTTGGGGTTTGGACCGAGACAAGGAAATCCTAGTCAAGGGGTTACGTTATTTGTCTCCCCACTCGGCAAGCCTCGTGGGGAGACACATAATGTAACCCCGCGACTGGGATTTCCTTGTCTCAGTCCAAACCCCAACGTAGATTATTTTTCTCACCCAAAATTTTCCTTTAAAGTAAAAAGAACTCTTCACTAGTGTAATATAGTTCACGTCCAAATGTTTACATGCGGCTCATTAATAAAAATATGTTAATGAGGGCTGTGGTGTGACCGTTGCATCCGAAGTACATAGTTTATACGTGTGAGCAATGAAAAATAACAACATAAAACTTCGCATAGTAATGAGGTATTATCACATTTAATATATGGATGTTATATGAAATTAAAAATAAATAATTAATATTTATTACAAGAAACTGTTTCATTTTCATCAGTTCCAATTTTGAAAAGTTATATTGTAAATAATTAAACGATACTGGGTACACAGCTCTACTGTAGTTATACTTAGTACAAGCTGTAACGAAGAGTAACAAGTTGCATTAGGTTATTCGTGGATAAATAGAGAGCTGTGTCACTATCGTATATAACTCTCCTTTTCTTTGGAGGAGGTGAAACTGTTTGTGACATACCTGTGTGTTCTTAATATTGATTGTAAAATTACCCCTGTGTATAAAAGACCCTCCAAATACGGACCCTAGCAGATAACCATGAGCTAAACTTTCAAGTTCACGGATTCTTTGAAAATTTATTTTTCTGTCTTGGAAATATGGCAAGTGCATCAGTGAAATTTGTTTATGGATTAATGTGTTGACGGATAAATGATTCCTTCTGGCTGGTAAGTGCATTATTTGTCATTAAATATTGTAGGTATATTTTTGATTCAACTGAGCACAATGGAGATGCTTAACAAAATTAGAAATAAAGCATGTTTGACATAACACATGTCTGGCTGTTACTAAGTTTTCTGTAGTTGTTAAGAGAGTTGGGAGGCTATGAAGTGTATAGGTCTATAGTCTACGTGCATAGATCAGTGTTTTCTGTTATGGTTCGTTTCACACAGCATTGAGAATTTTATCCTATCTGTAGCACAGTCAAGTTTCTGGTCAGCATCATTAGATGTAGCTAACAGTATATAATTTGTTTCACACGAAGTATTCAAAACTAATGAGGTAGCTTTAGCTACATTTAATGACGCTGACCTGAAAATGTACTGAGCTAGGCCTGTATATAGGATAAAATTGACCATGCTGTGTGGAACGAACTAGCATAACACCAAAAAGCTCGACATCGTGTGTGTGTGTGTGTGTGTGTGTGTGTCTTTATCTCTCTCGAAATCTTTTTGCATGGTGTGTTCTCAAAGATGGATTGACCTTAAGTTACTATGTTTTTGTTATATATTTGTTGTTGTAGTTGTTTGATTTTAGAACAACTACGTCAGACACAGCAGAAGACAACAAGGGTTTCTTTTATTTAAAGTAGTTCTGAGCGCGTGGACGCCTTGACTGAGACGACTGGTCTGAGATGACTAGACTGAGATACGAAAAGAAAGGTTAGCAAAACAGCTAGATTTCTCTGTCGCATGGGTGAGAAAAGTGTATTCCAGATGATATAAATACGATTGTTATATCAATGGCAAACCTCTATTGGATCCGCGGTAACTCTGATGGTAGAGCGTCTGACTCTTAACACAGCGGTCGCGGATTCACTTCCGCCCAAGATAGACCGGGTCAGTGCGGATGATTATTACCTTTTGATGGTGGTTACTGATGCCCAGAGGATGATCGACAACGTTGTTACAGCATGTACCGAGCAATTATTGAAATATGAAATTAATGGATGGAATAAACGGAAATCAGAACAGAACTATGTAATAGAACAACACGAGCGTCCGTATACAGATATAACAGGTGAATTAATTAAATAAACACAATAAAATTGTACGTGGAATCCTTACTATCCGATGTGAAATCTGTATTATTCCACGTGTAAAATATTTTCCTGAAAAATAAATAAATGTGGACAAACATTTTGCTCTTCATGACTTTCTGATATGACTAACATTCCATCTCTTGTTGTACATTCAGAATATCGTATCAAATTTCACAACAGATATCTCAACGCTAACTGGAATCAGGTCAAAACATCCTATCCCAGACAACAGTGCCGTATAAATTCAAGCCTATCTCTTTACAAACACAATTAACGTAGTATATGTTTTAATGTATTTCTCCAACAGAACTAGTTACCAGCACTAATTGATCGATAACATAGTTTGCTCTCACATAATGACAATTAATACCCTACAGTGTGAGCTATTAATCACTTTCTTGACTAATGTCTGACACATGCACACATACGAAAAAACAAATATTACCGCATAGACCACATTGCTACTCCAATGTTAATACAACCGATTAATCGATTAAAAGAATTCGCATCTTAGCTAACAAATAAATCAAACAAAATTAACTTCTTAGCTTAACCACACTATTGCTAACTAATATGTCATTGTCACAAAGCATCTCACAAACCTAATAATAAATTCATAACTTACGTGATTCATACCTCATTTAAGATAAATAAATTCATACAATTTATCTTAAGACTCATATCAAAGAAAAGTGATGTATGGAATTACGACGCAGTACCTTGCTTCAAGATTAGCTCTCTTTCCACTTTAAACAGAGCCGTCTCCTTTACAACCTTATTTACGCGTCTCTCAAAGACTTCCACAATACATCCTTTGGACATCTTTCACTACACCTACCCGAGGATCCAAGAGCTTCGACTGGCTAGTTCTGCGGTGTAAGACAATTATAAAACACGAGAATTTGCCTTGGAAACCAACCCAAGACGATTAAAATGTCCAATGGGAATTTAGATTTATCTAACCGCCATTATTAACACACGCCCAAAATTCTACATTTTCCCGCTTCGTTTAACATACCTATACCTACAAAGTTTCAACTTACGACAAATATTTCAGCAAGTACGAGCGCTGTTTCTGTAATATTTCAACCCTGGCATTTCAATAAACAAAAGCAAAGCTATACCCCTTGACTACTTTCACCTGACATAGTTATCAAACGGAACCTCATTAAGAATTAATCATGATCCTACTAGATGCATTCAAATATTAGCGTCCTTAAACATGCCACTGATTTAACCCCGTACAAAATCACATACATCAATTTAAAATTGCCTTGTTTTACTACGACATCTCAAAAAGCATACTGCTACAGTGTGCTACGTCAGTATGTCTTTAAGAAAGGCATTCATTCCATTTCCTTGGCATATAATTGATACACGTACATAGGATTTGTATTCTTGTTTCTTGTTTCAAAAATGCATTTTGTAGACCACTCCAATGGCCTAGTGGTTAGAGCGTCCGCCTTGAATGCGGGAGGTTGCGGTTTCTAACCCCGGCCGCGTCGTACAACAGACTTATAAAAATGGTACTGTGCTTGCAGCTGCCTCGCTTGGAGCTCAGCATTAAGAGGTTAGTGATTGGACTGGTCGGCCTGGTGTCAAGATAATGTGACTGGGTGGGACATGATGAAATATGTCTGCGGCATGATGACCACAGTGCTAGACATCAATATAAACTGTCACACTGCAGACATCATAGCAATATGACTCAGATTGTAAAAGCTACTTTACAAATCCAAACATGTACACACATTTTTGTAGATTGGTGGTACACAGTTTTGTTATGTTGAAATTTACCGTGAAAACGACTGCACCTCGCGCTCAGACTCTCCCGTCTTGCTTAGGCAAATGTTTCACACAGTAGAAGAAACGTTATTTAATCTAATGGACTATCGATTTATTGAATATGATAGATCAGGATGTATATCTGACAACTCTTGTGATTGAAACTCAAAGCCTGCATTAACTTTAATTTTTTGCAAATTGGTTCGAAGCGATTACGTCCATAGTTATTATGCACTTATTACATGTGTAATAAAGCAAACAATCAAATGAGGTATAAACTGCACCACATAGCCAGTTCCGGTTCAAATTATAATAACGTGAAACTCTTTTCAGATCATCTCTGGGAATATGAAATATAGCAGATACCCACACAAACAAAGATCTACGATTAAATATATTGAACTGTACACCTGTTGACTGATAGTCCAAAATTCTTGAACTGGGGTTTTGGTTGATATCAGTACCTTAGCATTGTGAGACTGACTGTTTGAAATGGCTTATCGAGATAATGATATCTATACGTTCACACAGTATATTGTCGTGTGGGAGTGAATATATTCCCATAATTATACATTGCGTGAAATTAAGCCCCGATTCATGTAATTAAGTCGGTTACGATATGGTTTATTTTGATTATCTATTTGTCTTTTGAACTAATTATAACGAGCACATCTGAAACAACGGGACGAGTTCTTTTTATTTATTTGTGCTAAATGGCGTATACGAAGCGACTGTTTAGATCAATTTAAATATGTGAAGAGACATGAATGCAAGAGATAAAATCCTCCCCCCCCCACTCCCTTCCAGAAAATGTTGCTTTGGAAAATACCGAAATAAAGTTTTCTAGCCACTACGTATTGATTTCTATTCTTTAATTTTTTTTTTCTTCAAGAGATAACTTTCGGTCTTTTGTTACTTAAAAGAAAATTGGTATATGTTCAGATATGTCAAATATGAGGAATGTGAAATACATGTGCATGACAATGAAATTAGTAAAGTATGAGACAGTGAAATAAACACTATCTTTTATATATTAGGATCAGCCAGTTATGGGAGATTTTATACATAATTGTTTTTTAAAGAAACGCTAGTGTTTTGCTAAAAGTAGGTCTAGTCTAGTTTGAAAAATTTTGATAGATTTGATCAGTGTTAGCTTGCACTGCAACAAGTTTCTTGATCTATCTGATCCATCCAGAAACCGATAGGTTTCATGTAAGCGAGAAAAGTAAGGTTTCAAAATGCTTGTGTCTCACGGGCTTTTTATCTCACACCCAAACCACTTTTGTCAGTTTTAGCTGACTCGGTATTTTACCCTGATTCTTATTCGTCAGCATTTATTGCGTTGTTCATTACTGAGTATTCTCGAGGTGTGAAAAAGTTGAGACATTTCCTAAATAAACGGTCCGTTTAGATCAGTTTATTTTAGTTCAACACTCCATTATACAAAGCTAAGCGTTAGTTGTTGGCTTCGTGACATTTCTAAATTCATATTTTCATGTTGAGTTAGATTTTAGTTTTCCAGCTGTTCCTGCACGGGGAATTATTAAAGTTCTATATCGGAGATATAATGCAATTTTTGTTCAGGTATATACTATTTTATACTTAAAAATTTAATTGATACCAATAAACGTCAAAGGAAGCCATCGTCTTATAGTTTTTGCAATATTTATTACATACTGTTAATTCGAATGAGTTGAAAATAATAAAAAATTTAGCATGCATAACTATTTTTACAAAAGCGAAATAAAATATTTTTGTGATTGTCCATTTCTAAGAAATTCTTAAAGCTTCTCGATGGAAAGATTTAGTTTTGTTACAATAGTTAAAGTTCAAATATGGAGGTTATCATGAAATACTTTGAGTGACCTTTTTATTTAATTTAAAAAAAACAAAGAAAAAAAAAAAAAACATTTTCAACACGAGAAAATTCCATATCCGTCTTTTTTTTCCTAACTCATTCGTGTACTTTGCAAATAAAGGGAAAGATTACAGAGCATCATATTCCTGATAAATTGTAAAAAAAAATATACACGGGTAATGAGGAAAGTTAATAGAGAAACGACTATTACTACCGTATATAGCCCGCTAACAAAGACTTAACAAATAGTCATCGATGGTTACCCTCTTCCCTGAAGAAACACACACACACACACACACACACACACACACACACACACACACACACACTTGCATGATGGCCTTTGACAGGAAGAACTAAGATAATATGAAGCTAACATCATCATATGATCTCTGAGCTGATCAAGAGAATTTTGTAAACTTATCATGTAAGCCAAAGAAAGAAAATAAATATTTATATTTGATCCAACTTTTCGAAATAACTTTCAGAATACAGTACTGTAAATTGAAGAGTACATGCGAAAAATGTATTTAAGATCTAACTTCCGTCTCTTCACAGTCAGAAGCAACGCATCGGTGAGAAAATAAAGAAATCGGCCTCCGATTTTAATTTCTTTATAGTTATGGAAGGGGTGGCCTGTTTTCCTTTTGTTTATTTGTACCAATTATTTATACTTTCATTTACAAGTTTTCTAAATATGATGTAAAGGTAGGTTGGTATTGCGATGGGTTTCTATTGTTTGCTTGCATTTTCTGTCTATGTCTACTTATTCGTTAAGAAATATTTCTGAGGATTATTCCCGTTTGGTCAAAGTTTAATCCGCTCATCCATATTTTGTCTGCGCCTTTATTCACGAAGATGAAAAAAAAATAGAAGATGTTATTCTATTCTTGATAGGAAGTTCTGACCGTGCGCTGTTCATAAGAACGTGTTTTGCATTTGAAATGACCGTTCTATCAATACATTTCTAAACCATAAAATCTTCGGTTTGTTTCAACATAACGTTATACATCACTGATCAGTACTCCGAGCGTTAGTCTATGTAGATAAACGGAGATACAAACAAAAAGTGATTTGTTTTTCTTGTATTTATCATTGTCATGTAAAACGCACACGATAAAAAATAACCATGACACTTGTAAGACTGCAATGGATAAACTCGTTTTTGCTACTGTGGTGTTTCCTTGGGCAAAGTATTTGAATCCAGTTGCCTCGGCACTAACCCGTTCGAATTTCAGTGCCGTAAAACACAAAAAAACTAAACCAAGCTAAACCAGTCTTGACATTGATTATTAGCATCAAAGCAAATGAATTGAAACTATTACATGTCCAGACAAGCTTATTAGATTCCAGACAGAACATCCTTTGTTATACTACATTTAATTAAAAATAAGAGTTAAGTAAAAGAGGCGTACGCAATCGATCCTGGAGTCAACGAGACGTAATGACCTTGAAGAGTTTAAAAGGGATGGATACGTTACTGTTTGGTCAAGTCAGTTGATTCAAGAGAATTTGCAAGAATAGCTTGTATTCAGTTTAATTTACTCTGTAAACCGTGTGTCCTCTCGTATTAGAAACTCAATAGCCATATTTAATATCCAACTCCAATTATACTGAAACTGTGATAATGTCATGTCACCCCCGTCGCTCCAACAACCTGCTATTCAATGCTACATCCAAACGCCCAGTCCTGACGATAATAATATAACCGTATCCAATAATGGCTGTTGTAGTGTCCTACTCAGTGATATTAAGGTGGGGGAGTGCTGTCAAAACGACGCACTGTCACGAAGAAGGGTGTTAAATGGAAATTTGTGTTTCACATATTTTCTATCGAAGGTGGTCCTCTTCATAAGAGAGCAATAACAAACATAAGCAGTCACTGGGTTTTGGAATGCAACACATTTTATTTATTTATTTATTTATTTATTTATTTATTTATTTAATAGCAGCCATCGTATTTGTTTGTGTTTCTCGGGCCACAAAGCAACGTTTTCTCAGTGCGGTTTTGCTTGTTTGGCGCATGTAGCTTCGTGACCGGATGATATAAAGAATACAGTAAGAAATTGATTATGTACAATTAATGACCGTACACGGTGTGTGCTATGCTCAGATTCTTCCCTTGTTTTCTTTCTGCATCGGCGAACGTTGATACAGTTAACAGTGTATGATTCCAATATGATTTATGTGTCAATGTTACCGCAAGTTGTAGATTTGTAGTTATAATTGAAATCTGGAAACCCCACCTCTCCATAATTCTGACTCTTTTGAATACAATCGAAGTTAGTATACCCTGTCACATACGATTTATCGATTTATCGATCAACTTAATATTCATATAGATCTTCACTATCGGTTTTGCAATACTTCTGATCGATTCCATCACTGTTATTTATGCAATATATTTTTCTGATTGATTCCGTAAGTATTTTTATTCAATACAGTTTTCTAACTGGTTCCATGAGTGTTATTTATCCAACGGATACTATAATTCATACACCAGTCCAGTAATTCTAAATTGACGACATACAAATGGGTCACTCATGTGCCAGAACAGTGATCGACGTTCATAATATTCTCATGGATATAACTATACATAAAGTTATTGATTTGGTACCTCGCTGTTCTATATTATCTTTATGACTTTTCACACGCGTCCTACTGGAAGCAGTTTCATAAAACTGTATCGCCTTTCATTAGAACAATAGTACTTGTCCATATATTTAACGGTATTTTATCTAAATGAGACTTATTCATTTAGAACTCCACCCTGCACAAAACTATGACCATACTTTTTAATCAAAGTTGAAAACTGTGCAACGTATTTTAATTTTTTTTTTACCTTTGCCTTGAACTAGCTTCATGAGTAACCCTAGAAAGGACAATTCAAGATATTTTATTGTGGATTACATTTTAAGGAAAAGTTGTTATTTCTACTTAAAATGTTAAATGTTCTTCGTTCTTCAAATAAAAAGTGTACGGTGTTAATTAGAGAAATGTTCAGTGTTCGAGATGGATCGAGGGACCGTACATCCCAACCCTATTCTTGATCAGGCATTGTCCTTATCTCAAAATTGTATTTATTGATTTACTTGTTTATTTTGCATACATTTTTTTTTTGTTGGCGTGGAGAGATTGTTAAAACCGAATCTGTTACCGCTGTACTGGTACTACAGTTACTGTCTGGTGGTGCAACAAGGGCCTGGTGGAGCTAGAAAGGTGTGATATTTGGCATTGTCCAAGACTATCAATTATCCAAACCAGAATGAGATGTACTAAATTAGCGTTGGTTCTATTGGATCTTCCAAAACCATAATTGATTGGTTATTAATTAAGTACAATCAGAAGACTGATTACTTGTATCTTTCAATGATTTCTTTTTACATATACTATCTTTAACAGTACTGAAATCGTAACGGTATCAGTCTGGTTTATGTCAATAATTGACGTCTGCACGCAATATGAGTTAGATGACTACGATTACATAGTCTAGGTCTGTGGTAATTAAGCCGCTTGGTTAATAGTTCCGTGTCAGCTATCTCTAAAACCCAGTCATAGTTATAAATAATTAGTTTTGAAACAGATAAGTGCATTTGCTAGGTCAAATGTAAAAATGATTTCAGACAGGTCTTAGACTTCATTAAGTTCAAACGATTTGAACGTCTACTAATTGGAGTTCTTTATGTACACTAGTATTCTTACCAAGATACTGTATGTTATATGAAATTTCATATTCGTTTGCAGTCTTTGAATTTCCTTTGAAAAAGAAACAAAACATAAACGGACGCCGATAAAAAGGCAGTTGTCAAATGTGAAAATCTCCGAAACGTAATTCATAATCTATGCATTAGGTAAATTAGTTCGAATAATACCTATAATAAGTATTGTAAATCTAAAATTTTGCGATTTCCCGATGACAAAATATAAAGTCAATATTATATTCCGCAAATCTATTACTATTCGTATATATAAAATTTTGAGAAGAAATTGGCTGCTGTTTAATGTCGGGGTTACTATCGTGGTGAATTGCGCGAAAATAAATATCTCGCATTAAAAGGTGGTTTAGAATTGTTCGAAAAAAGTTATGGTAATGTTTGACCCTTGATGCCTTGACAGGAAAACCTTCTGCGTTTACATATCAGCCAATCAATCATTTTGAATGATTTTGACAGTACTTTTGTTTTCAAATCCATTGTTATTGTCACATTACACCAAAATGTAAATATCATTAGGAAGAACAAACCTCCAACGATACATCCCAGTAAAGCTTTGAGAGATCGAGAGAGATCGAGAGATCATGTGGGTTAGAATCCCAATATGTATCAATAACTTGCTTGCAGATTTTTAAAACGTGGAATAAGATAGACAACGCAAGGCTTCTAGCTGTCTTGCTGCATACAGTTTATTCTATTATTCATTCACATAATGATGGCTTGTTGGAGGAGAATAAAGTGGTTGAATATGTTTGCATTTTATGTGACCAGAAATTATATTTGTCCTTGGAAGAGATCATCACTGAACGAACTGACATGGTTCGCTTGGAAAAGAGGTCATCTACTGAACAAACCGACATGGTTCGCTTGGAAAAGGGATTATCTCTGAATGAACTGACATGGTTCGCTTGGAAAAGGGATTATCTCTGAATGAACTGACACGGTTCGCTTGCAAAAGGGATCATCTTTGAATGAACTGACATGGTTCGCTTGGAAAAGAGGTCGTCTACTGAACGAACCGACATGGTTCACTCATCCGTTTTCACATCAATGGTACGTTTGAAATGAAGATACGTAACTAAAATCTGAGCCTGTAGGTCGACAAGCCGGGATTACATGGGCCAATCCTAGTAAATTAGCAGTAACCGAAACCGTCTGTATCTATAATAAATGACAAATTTTGTCATGGCCACTGAAAAGCTGTTTAACAAACCTGTAGCGTTGTAGATTAGCATGCTGAAACATGAAGCATACTGAAAACGAAGCGTACTGAACATGTATATATTGCGCCAAACAAGCCATGTATTTTGACTTTCCCCAAAAATGGTTTCATGGGATGATAAAAAGCTGCATTTCGACCACCTTGTTTTTCACGTTTTCAAATGTCGGGGAGGACGGAAAACCATGGCAGTTTTTAAATACCACAGTTTTTAGCCACCCCCCACCCCCACCCCCCAGTTTTAAGGCTCAAAACGGTTCATGGCGCCTTAAAACAATATCTTTTACAGTCCGCTTATTCCATGGCCAGCCAACAAGGCAATTGGGTTGGCAACACCATGTGCAGCTTTGCTTTTACTATGTACTCGGCCGCCAGCTACGGTTGTTTGAGATTTAAAAAAAAATATATGTATATAGTATTTTTCCAAACTCGGTAACACAAATTACACTAGTATTGCAAACCCAATATAACAGGTTGCACTGGCATAATTATACCAATAATACCACCCAAGTGTGATCTTACACCAGAAAGAATAAAAATAAAAATAAAAATTCTTAGAGGAACACTTTCGGTTGGCGTTGCAAAGAAACAAGTTGGCATCGGGTCTACACCCTTGTACAGGATATAGCGGTTAGCTTCGGCTAATGGACAGGAAAATGCCCACTCAGCAAGCGAAATAGAAATTAGGTTAAAGCCCAGTCGTAAGACAGTAAACACAGCAGTTGTTCCGGCGCCCCTTTAGTTGCCGTTGTTCGCCTGTTTCAGGGGTTTCACCTGTTCAAGGCCTTCCAGCGTTCCGCCATTTCCAACATCCTCTGCCCAAGCATTTCAGCGCACAGCGTCGCCAGCGATTGACCTTTACAACAAGCTTGACAACCTGAATAAATATATGCTGGGACATGCAAAAGCTCTTGGTGCAGTGGTAAAGAATCTTGACAGAATATAGGCATCACAGGAGGAATCGGTGCTTATGCAGCAGTACCAGCTCGATAAAAAGAAATAGCTAGCGGTATTGAATCTCTGGAGAAAAAAAGAACGCCCCTTTGAAAACGTGGAAGTTTTAACATATCACGAAAGTCGCAAGAACATTGAAGAAGCCAGTCAGTGGATGGAGTTGACCGGCTTATTTTGGGTGATATCATGGTATGGAAGGTTTAGTCGAAGACATATGAGGCCACACTATAATCGTTGTTGGAACAATAAAAAAGAGCTGCTTCGTCAAACGCGAATGAAGTGAAGCAGCAAGCTAATATGAACTGGTTTGGCCACCTCGATTTTGACCCAAATATCATGGATTTAATTTTTTTTCACACAGCGTAACTTTGTCCAAGAGCTAATTAATGGAACTATTCAAGGACCTTATCAATAGTTTGTGTCCAGTTGGCAGAATTTAATCTTCTTTACAAGGTACAATCCCTTCCTGTGGTGGTCCTTTCGTATGGCCACTGATCCCGGTGAACGAATTCCTTTTTGGCCTGTTCAAGTTTTAGGTTCTTACTAACCACAGCATTGACTATGACCATTGTCCTACCATTCTTTGGTACCTAAGAGCGTCCGGGAATTATACTTCGCCGTGGCTTCGCCCTCAATCCGCAGCAGTCTTTGGCGTGAGCTTCAAACAGATATCTCGGCTAAAGAAGTGGAGACACCCTCGGTAGACGTGTTTATTTCTGTTGGTTTTACTGTTACTGAATTCCAGGCCAGGCAGCACAGATCTTTTATCCAGACGTAGCGGCTCTTTGCTGGTGTTTCACCCGTTAACAGCTGCAGATCAACGGTGGGCTTTCTTATTTGGCTGCTGATTCTCAGCGGATATAAGACATCTAATCAATCCAAAGCACCAACTGCGATTTCAGGTTTTATGCAATTCAACATGTCCAAGGTCGTCAACTTTTATCAGGAGGTAGATTCCATTAAAACCTAACTCGTATAGATATTGGCGGTATTTGCATGTTGTGTCAATATGACCGCTTGCATGGGCTGACAAAATAGTCCACTCAAAACACCAATTGTCTGTGATTTTAACATCGACCCGCTGCGTAATGCAGCAATGCACTTTGGCGTTGCATGTAGGTACGGCCTCAAAATGGGCAGTACTGCAACACACTGATAATCAGTTTTTCACTTCTCACAAAACTCCATCCAGATCCATCTCTCATATAATTCTTGTATGGGCTTTGGAATGACTGCATTAACTTTTACAATAAGTTTTCCTACCATTTCATTGCGCATCACCAGTTTCACCGCTCCTGCAATAGGCAGTCGCTTTTTAAACTTCACCCTGTTCAACCGGTGCTTCTTTTTCAAGCAGGCATCAAAACACATTTACCCCCCTCCCACTCCACCCCCGCCTCCCTTGAGGTTGACCAAAAACAGGAAGATATTATGAAGAAATAGTGCTTTATATTTGCACGATCCGTTTGCCAATGATTTATGTGGTAGTGTTACTTACTGTAATAATTATGAAAGGGTATACCTGACACTTTGTGAAATTGTATAGAAAGTTGCATTTGCTTGGTGTCTAATGAAAAGAGTAGGATCTGAAATGTCCCTGCTTTCTGGGTCAGACGTTCTTTGTCTACTTTCCTCTACGTTAGATTGTTTACATTAGTAATAAACAGAAAGGAGCAGGTCAACCTATGATGAAACCTTACAGGATTTATTGAACTAAGATCAGGGGTGTAGTGCTGTGGGGACGCATGACAACTGCGTTCTCTTACTATTTACGTGTTGCCTTACGTTTTTGCACTCGACATTGTCCTCCAGTATCTGAGTAACGTGCGTTCCCTCGCTTCTTTATTGCGTTCTATTACTTCTTCATTTAGCACTACACCACTGACTAAAGTGAGTTCATATGTAGCTAAAAGCGATGGAGGCCTACAGTTAAGGTAACAGCGTTATAGTTTTCAATGCTGATACGTAAAATAGAAGAAACATGATTGTGTTCTGAAGCCAGCTGAGCTGACATCTTGAGATTTAACGTTAGGCCGCCAAGCCTTCTTATCGCACTTTTGATGATGTATTTTGCTCTTGACGCTATTGCTTCAAACAATATTAGTGCATCAGCCGTTTAGTTTGTAATTTTCAGGTATTGTGGCTATGTAATCTTTCACAATAACAGCAGCCATTCCCCGTTGCACTGACATTCTGCAAAGGCGGGCATGGTTGATGTTCACGCTGGAATTGGATCTGGTCTTCGCCTATGATGTCCAACTCTTCTTCTGGTAACTCTATTGATGGTTTTCTCGTCGTCAAAGTTACGCCCCCCCCCCTTTTATTCTCGCGGGGACAGGCCGACTTGGTTGCACCGTTCAATGCACAACAATTTGTCTAGGCTAAGCTGGATCCTCAAAACGTTGGACTGGTCATGTATTGATCAGTTTAGTAAGATATGTCTGTCAGGTTGTGTGAGAAAATTTGTTAACAATTCCTGCTTCATTTTTTAAATGTCTTCTGATAGAATTCGTAATTCAAAGTACTTTGGGCAATAATGTCAATACGTGTTATATAATATTATGACTTTAGACCGATTCTGAAACAAAGAGACTACCTGTCCGTGAATTAGCCATTGCGTTACGGTCAAATTCGCGGTTAATTCCTTTGAAGAACCTTTCCGCGGGGCGAGACACTTTGCTGCAATTACCAGTGATGTCACCGGCCGACTTAGGCTTAGAGGCCGGAAACCTGACATTGTAACACCTCAGTAATACTACCCCAGACCGTTTTCAAAGAGACCTCCGGTATCCAGTCAGAACTAAGATAGTCGAATATTGGGCGGGTTTCTCACGCAGCCAGATATTATTCTGTTTAATACATTGTGAACGAATCAGTGCATTGCCTGGACATTGGCGAGAGCAGACGTAGGAAAGTTGGAGACACTAGACTGAGCTCACAGAGCCGAAGTTGCGCGCTCGTTAAAAGGGCGGGAAAGGGAGTTCTAGGAACGAGATTGGAACAAAGGCTTCTGAGATAAAATCTTCGCCCGAATCTGTCTCACTTTTCTAACTAGGTGTCATAAGATTTATATATTATTATGTGCATTTAATTTAGTAGAAATGTAATCTTCCATTTATAGCTGAATTACCAATATGTCGTAATGCAGTGTATAGCGAATTCATAATATTCAGTATTGATGTATGTAGTTGTTAGGATAAAATCGAAGTGGATTTTGTAATCTGCTACGATGTTGCATCCTGGTGAAGAACTGAATTTAATAGGGAGTAGTGTTAGACCTTGTACTTGTTTGTATTTGAATATATAGTCGTGGATTAGGCAGGGTTAGGCAATGTTAGCCTTGTGCACGTATAATTAGGCGTTTATATTTGTATTTATACTTTGTAAGGTAGGAAATGCGTAGTAATATTGTTGATGTTGATAGTTACTATATAGAGAATTATGTATGTATGTATGTATGTATGTATGTATGTATGTATCAGAAGTATTGTTGTTGTTGTTGTTATAGCCTTTATTATAGAACAAGCGTGTGTGGAATATTCAGATGTGAGTGTATGAGTTGACCTAATGATTTAATTGCCATTATGCTGATGGAGGATCTGTGAGAGTGTGTTAATTCTCCTGTGTTCGAACAAGCAGGCACCATTATACCTCCCTTCTAATCCACAGAAGGCTTTCCGGGTGGGATCGGACGAGAGAGGAGAAAACGTGGAGTGCACGTAGAGATAGGCTGTTGTGCGAGGAAGGAAGCAGAGAGAACGGAAACGATGGTACCGGAAGTACCGACAAGGAGAGCCAGGAAACGGAAACAAGGGTACCGGAAGTACCGAAAGGAATACAAGGCGGAAGTTACAGATGAATAACATAGAAGGGACACAGGAAAGAAACACTCTCACCTTTAATTTCGCGGGATGAAATAATTGGCAAATTGGATAGGTCGTGTATTGATTAGAAGCAACTGCATTGAAAAAAATTGTCCTGTAATTGTGGAATATTGTGATATAGTTTATTAAATTGTTTTACGTTTCACCTTATTAATTTTATATTTTAACACCTAGACCGTTGGCTTTGGTGACTGTGGGCTCGGAGCTATTTAACCTTTAAATAGTCCGTCCTTCTCCGGGGTTAGTAATAATTCTGTAGGGGGCACTTGACCATGTCTCAAAATCTGTGGGATGAGGCGCCTGCCATTCATTAAGCAGTTTGTTGACAAATGTGTCAAGATCTATCTTGTTCTTTTTTCAGCAAATCATCAGTATGTCTTTAATTGTTTTTTTTTTCTTGCTTTCCGAAGTACGCATATGATAGTGAAAAAGAGTTTTCTTGTTTTTTGTTTTTTTTTTCTCTGCTTGTTTCATATTTCTTGCAGCATAATTCCTGTCACACTTCGGACAATTTCTGTCACATGTTGGACAATTCTTGTCACACTTCGGACAATCCCTGTCACACTTCGGACATAGCCGATGAGACACTCCAATACCAATACCGCATTTCCAGGAAGGCATTACTAAAGTTCCGGTCCTTATCTTTGCCGCATTCTGTCCGACATTTAAGACAATCACACTTATTTTCTTCTTTTGCCATTGAACACCATTGTGTCTAGGTATCATATTATTTACAAATATTTCTTCAAAGGAAGATAATCGTAGCTGGCGGCCGCGGACACAGAAAAAAAAAACAACCGTTGCTGGAAAGGTTGAACAAAGCGTCGCCAACCGTCTTTTGGACAGACCGTGGCATACACAGACTGTAAATGACAGTGCGTCAAGGATACAAAAGCCTTGTTGAGCCTTGAAACTGTGCGACCTAATATTCATAGATTTGTTTTTTAAATATATGGTTTTATGTCCTCCTAAACGTTTCCAAGCCTTCGTCGACTCTGTTTATGCAGTATGTTATTAGTAATTAGTAGAACAAACAACATACACTCTGATCTATCAGGGCATTATGCGAAGACAGATATGGGTCAATGTTGTTACCATTATGACTTTGATTTATATGCAGAAATAGTCAGTATGTATCACCATTAAATGAAAGTTTGCTTACACCATTCCTAATTGTTTTTGTTTCTTTGTAAGAATATGCAGTACAGTACTGAATGACGTGAAAAACTGACTAGCAAACCTCACATATTTTCCCTTAGATTATGGTATTTTAAACGGGCTTTTAACAATCGTATTTTGCTACACTTCACCACTCAAAACAGTCATAATCAATTTGTACCTGCGGACACTTGGGCATCTATGAGAAACAAGAATTCACCTTCTTCGTCTTCTTCTTGTGGAGTATGAAGCGATTTTTCAAGTCTTACAATCGGTTAAATGAATGATTGCAAAGTTATTTATCAACCACAGATGTATCGGTCTGTGGAAGAGCGTTCAATATATTTGTTTCTAAGACTGCCTTCCATGTTTGAACTTGACTAAGGCTTTTCTTGTCCTCATTTGTTTGGAGAGCGGATAAATAATGTATGACACAACGAGACTGGCAACAGGGAGTCGTTTAAAGAGCCGGGATGTTATCGTTCCTTTGAAAGAGTAGTTGTAAGTCAATATTTAGTGGGAAACTATGTAATTTATGTCACTGTTCGTGTATTTATTGTTATTACGATTTATTTTTCACTTCCCGAAATTAACAGAAATGAGAGCTGAAAATGTACTAGCACAACTCTGGTTTTAGTCAGGATGACAATTTGGCATTGACCTTGATGTCAGTTGTCTGTCTGTGTTTCGACCTTTTAACTGCGTCACGCAGTTTTTGTCATTTTCTTTAATAGAGAAAAACTATAGATATCTTTCCATCTTAATCTCTTTTAAAAGTTATCTAAGGCAGAAAACAAAAAACTATTTTTGTACAGTGTGAAACCTTGATTTCATGCTAAAGGTTAAAAAAGACATTACCAGGGGCTGATCCAGAAATATTGTTGGGGGGGGGGGCGTAAACAAGTGAGCAAGGGTCTGTGGGATTGAACGCCTTTTGGGGGCCCAGGGTGCGAAAGCTCCAGAAGATTCTGCTGACAGGTCCCTCACCCCAATCCGCATTTGATTGCTGATTACCATGTGCGACTCTTCCGTTTAAGCCACTTCCAATATTTTACGATGTACCAGTCAGAAGCTTTCACACACCGTACAGTTTGTTGCAAGATATGTGCTGCAAATGCGGAATGTCTCCTTCTTTGCCCTAAAAAGTTATAGTTACTTATCTTGAGTAGCAAGTACAGTTAGGTCTATACTGGAGCAACCACCTCACAGCTGTTACATGTTTCCATATCGTTGTGCATTGTCCTTAACAGGCATGTAACTCATTCTTAAAGTAGAAAGTAAAGCTTTATAGTATATCTGTATTGCTTATGCAAATAACACATTTCAGTGTAAATTTTATTGCTTGTCACCTATTTTCAAGCATATGTTGCATTAACAGCATGACTGACTTCTCCCGAAATCCAAGCCTCATGCTTGTGATGTCCTTGAAGCGTCTTTATGCATTTTTTTGTTTGTTTTGTTTTTGTGTTTGTTTTTGATCAGCGAGTCTTATCAGAAGGTTGGTGTGTTGTATCTTGTATGTCTCGTGCCAATTTTGGGGTGAACACCATAGTTTGTGGCTGGTGGGATGTAAACTGTTATCTTCCATATTCCATTGTCAATATCGATCAAAATAATGAATACAATTGAAAATATCCCATTGGTATTTTCTCTCATCAGATTTCGCTGGCAACGTCGCTGGGCACAGACCTTGATTTTTGTCAGTTGCCTGTCTGTATTTTGACCTTATAACTGCGTCAGGCAATTTTTGACATTTTCTTTAATGGAGAAAAACTATGGATATCCTTCTGTCTTCATCTCTTTTAAAAGCTGTTTAAGACAGAAAATATCTGTCATATTTGCACACTGAAACCTTGATTTCATGCTAAAGGTTAAAAAAGACATTACCAGGGGCTGATCCAGAAATATTGTTATCGGGGGAGGGAATCGTAAACAAGTAAGCAAGGGATCTGTGGGATGGAACGCCTTTTGGGGGCCCAGGGTGCGAAAGCCCAGGTTCCCCCCAACCCCCCGCAAACAATTGCTGATTATTATGTGCGACTCTTTCCATTAAGCCACTTCCAGTATTTTACGATGTACCTAGTCAGACACTTTCACATACCGTACAGTTTGTTGCAAGATATGTGCTGCAAATGCGGAATGTCTCCTTCTTTGCCTTAAAAAGTAATAGTTACTTATCTTGAGTAGCAAATACAGTTAGGTCTATACTGGAAAAACCACATCACAGCTGTTACATGTTTCCATATCGTTGCGCATTGTCCTTAGCAGGCACGTAACTCATTCTTAAAGTAGAAAGTAAATTATTATAGTATATATGTATTACTTATGCAAATAACACATTTCAGTGTAAATTTTCTTGCTTATTACATATTGTCAAACATATGTTACATTAACAGCATGACAATGACTTCTCCCGGAATCGAAACCCTATGCTTGTGATTTCCTTTAAGAGTCTTATGTATTTTTGTTGTTTTTGTGTTTGTTTTTGATCAGCAAGTCTTATCAGAATGTCGGCGTGTTGTATCTTGTTTGTCTCATGCCAATTTCGGGGTGAACACCATGGTTTGTGGCTGGTGGGATGTAAACTGTTATCTTCCACATTCCACTGTCAATAAATAATGAATAAAATCAAAAATATCCCATTGGTATTTTTTACTCATCCGATTTCGCTGGCAACTTGGCTGGACCTTACAAGGACATTTTCTGCCTTTTCTTGTATGAATCTCACAAATCAAAGCTGTGAGAGGTTGATTGGAAAATCGCCATTGTTCAATATAGACAGTAATGCAGTGGTAGATGTTAGAACACGACAAGAAAGGAAGAGGGGAACACAAAAAGAAGATTGAATATTCTGCAACTTTGAAATTATCTAGTTTTTCCCTCTCTTATATTAATTTTTAAGCTAGAAGTTGACCAATGAATTTCACACATTCATATTTACTGATACAATATTAAATTATTAATATTCTACTTTGTAGCGGTGAGCGGTGTACCGGTCATACGTTCCGCAGTACCTTTTCAGTGTACCGTACGTTGGTAGTATCCGTCAGTAAGAAATGCAAGAGAAATTTCCGAAGAATCTTGTTGCGACTTGAATGCTATTAACAGCGTATTTTCATTATTCATCACAACAAAGCTTAAAAAAAAAAAAAATTATTTTGTTTTTACGAAATGGTTGTATCTGTCGCAAATTAATGGCGAATATTATAAATATAATTATATTTATGATCTTTTAATTACATGTTTGACACGTGTCGTGTCTGCCAAAGCGGTGGCTAAAGGAATGTTGTGAAACATATTCGGGCGAAATCCAACTTTCGAAAAAAATCGGATTTAAAAGAAAAGAAAACAATTTATTTTACAATAACACGTGTAATGCGTTAGTTATTTACTAGCGTGTGTACATGTGTTAAGTATATGTATTCCTTGGTTAGACTAGTAAGGAGCGTATTTGTTTTCTGTCTGAACTTTACGTATATTTCTTAAGTCCACTAAATATTTTCTAGTTTGTTGAAACTCTCTCTGGTAAATACCTTGCCCGGGTGTTGGTATCCCACTCATAATTTCTCTGCCTATAATATCAACAATGTAGCTAGAATATTATATTTCTCTGCCTATAATATCAACAATGTAGCTAGAATATTATATTTCTCTGCCTATAATATCAACAATGTAGCTAGAATATTGTCGTCTCCAGTATCAACAATTCCTATTTTTATCCAAAGGCTAGCTTCGCTACACGATTTGGATAGCTGACTAATAAATGCGATTTGGTGGTTAATTCACGCAGAATAATCACTGTCTGACAGTGGAGATGGATGTGTCAGACCACTTATGTATTTAATATCTTGCTTCCTAAATGGAGGTGAGCCCTAGGAAAAACATGCCCTCAAAAACGTTAAGTAATTTTATTTTCTGATGCATGTGTACACTCTCTGTCTTGGCAATGGACATATAATAGCCAATCAAGAAACCGATGACCAAGACAGAGAAAACTCTGTCTAAACTAAGCATATCATCGTCAATATCGTTCATACGTAGAATCAATTGCCTTACAAGAAGGGCTGTTTTCTTATTATCACCAGAATATATTTTGTTCTAGAATAATAATAAATTGGATATCTTTGCTTGTTCTGCGCAGGAACAATGACAATAGAGCATTGTCATCTTCTAAGGTGGGCATTAGTGTAAATAAGTCGTTGATGCAAATAGTTTTTCTTTTTTTCATTCTGAGGAGTGGTCAGATGCATACCCAGTATCGTGCTTAAAAAGCAAACGGGAGAATACTGAAGGAGGCAGAGTGATAATCTGTGACCAAACATCTTGTTAATATCCAATAATCTATTGATTTTATAGTCAAGACTAGTACATTCACTGCTTACAAATCAGTTCTCCTTTGTAAACATTTTAATTTTTAGTTGATGTGATTTGTAAGATGTTTTCAAAATACTTTTTCAGTCGCCATAGATTTCTATTCTTTATAGCTTCTTTCTTTTAGTTGGTCCCTTGATCGATTAGATTTTCGAATCAGGTTGTCATAATGTGATTTATCAGCTGACTCTTGTTTGACATATTTTGATGGATTGCATGGTTTTTGTTTTTTGCAATAAAATGGAGCAAAGTAATTAAGCTGAGTATTCCGCATGTCGAAAGGAGAATAAAACCACTCAATACACAGTATATTACAATAAATGCGTTGGTGTATTCATATTTCTCTCATTAAAAAAAAAACAAAACATTTCTGCCAAAATATAAGTCGCCATATGGTCACTTATTCCTAAATTGACTTGAATGAATTCAGAAGTAACGACATTTACGCTATCTGTAACAATGATAGGATCAAAAGAAATACCGACCGTCAATCGTGTGGGTTATTTGCTTTTATCCAAATTGTTTACTGCTGTTGTATTGCCATTACTGTGAAAACGATCATCAAACATGGCTTTATTTTAAAAATCTAAAACAACGATAATTTCATACACACTGAGGGCTTGTTCAATCGGTATATTTACACAATCCCCAAAATGTATGGATTTTGATGGAGACCTGTGAATATTTATAAGAAAAATATAGTTGTACTTCACCGATATTTCAATACACAATGCTTCGATACTGTCAAATACAACATCAAAATGATTCGTGTAGAGCAAGTTTTCAGAGCTATATACTGTGAAGACTCTTCCACTTATGGCTAATCAATTTGTTACAGCCGGACAAACTAAGTCATCTCTAGACACGTCTAACTCAAGATACGTTTCTGCAAATACGATAATATCAAAAGTACTTAGTTCATTTTCATTAAAATCTAGCTTGTTATGGACTGGTCTCATACTTCAGTTAACTATAGATAAGCAGTTTTCAAGGCCAACAGAGCCAGTCTATCCATTACACTTGACTCAGAGCCATAAAAGCGAAGACTGATCCCGGATAAAATGTTCTCAACCATGTGACAGAGAAATATAGCGGGTTTATGACCCTTACGTTTCTTGTCTCAATCTGGTTAACTCCGGCTGGTTGTCCCAGCTCGTCACGTGACAGTTTAATGACGTTATCATACAGTTTGATGCACTTTAATGACTTGTGAGTCTTCAGCTAAAGCCAGTCATTGATGTAATGGAATGAAAATTAATTATCACTGTCCTCGGACTGCCGCGGCATTATATATTATATAATCGTTTGCAGTGCTTGCTCAGCCAATTAATAGCGTCATACTCAGCAAAGTGCAGAGCCTGCAGTCCACAGGGGAACTTTGTTAGTGGACAGTTGTTCACATTGTGTGACATGGTCTGTAGAACTCCACAGCAATAGGAAGAGTCAGTGGCCTGGCCCCATCGGACAAGGTTGACTGCACAATGACCATGTCCTGTCCGAAAGCGGTTCAGCGTTGTCCACAGATGATGTGGAAGATTGAAGCCAGGAGGGCAAACAGATAGCTCAGCTATGAGGGAATGGTTTACAATATATGTTGAAGACCACTCGACACTCCATGCCGAAATAGCTGTCACATCCTCTGGCAACGAACCTAACCAGATTGGGCGTCTCGAAGTCAAGCGGATTGCTGGCTGTGAAGTGATGTCCATGTACAGTGGAAGTTTCTCACTGGCATAGACCTTAGCCAACACTTTTGTGGTTGCTTCCTGGCGACGCAGATGTGGAGGAGGAATGTTGCTGAGTACCGGCAGCCATGGTAAAGGAGTAGGACGTAGTGTTCCAGAGATTATGCGCATTGCTGTGTTGAGCTGGACATCAATTAACTTGGTGTAGGATGATCGAGCCCAGACAGGCGCGCAATACTCAGCTGCGGCATTAAATAGCCTTTAATGTCTTGACGTGCAGTTTAACAGCAATCAAGTAATCACTGCACTCATTATATTTTCACCATTTGAAGTCATTACAAAATTAAGATCGCATATTTTTCAGTGTCAAATCATAAAACACACGGTGCTATATTTTCTGGGTAGGTGTCAAAATTGAATAGATCACACGATATTGTGAAAAATATTGACGCCAAAAGACATTTTCCATCACTGAAAACCTATATAATGCAGACTCCTATCATCACATCTGTAATAACTGAATATAACATCTAGCTGATTCTACTCGTTGCAGCTGGTTGGGAAAGAAAAAACAATACATAACAATAACTATTTTGTATCAGCTAAGAAGTGGAGCACGTGTTACAAGGATAATAAATATATTGTTGGACTGAGCCAACTCGCCCTTTATACAGTCACTTTGCCTCGACAAGTTCTTGTCATTTTAATTGACAAAAATCCCACGCTGTTTCTTGCACGGCTCAGGCGAAGACCTCAGCTTAGGAACCGAACAATGATCGTGCTTTGTTTCTGATTTATAACCCCAGTAATGTATACGATGGTCTGTATTTCACAGTGGCAACAGTTTCACTTTGCATCTGTTTTCTCTGGTTGGATTCCTGAAAAGATCTCGCGCACATTTTGAAGTAGAAGATCCAATACGATCTTTTCCCTCTCGAATTTCTGATACTTTCTTCCAATATAGCTACTCCACGTTTGGAAGAAAATAAATAAAGGTGTATATATAGTGATTGCGAGTGACATAGAATACTAGTGGTATTACTCTGGGATCTGAACTGGATCCGGGATGTCCTTAATATATGGAATTATATTCAATATTTTATTATCTACCTTTGATAGTGTGTACGTTATAATCCAAGCTTGTGCTTTGTTATTATCGATACAAGTTTAGGAACTATTGATATACATTCATGTAATAAACGAAAATGTACGATTAAAGAAAATTAAAATTAAAAATTAAGCACAAAAAAGTAGACTTTATGTATTAATCTTTGTATAATTAGTTTTCCACATAAATTATACTAAATTTTCATTGACTGAACTTGCTATTCGATGTTTTGTGTCATCCATACAGTATCGTATACCTGTCACACGCAACAACGGTACACATTTTTAAGAACAACTCTCAATTACATTAAGTAATTAAATTGTTTAATTAGCGATTTTAACTGCCATCACAATCATAATAATGTCTGAAAACGGTGAAGAGGTCAGTAATTGATTAGTATCGATTGCAAACCGAAATTAAATGACAATCGAAATTTGGGTGCAGCTTCTGCTACCGAAGTAGACAGCAAGCTTGCCAACACAAGACAGTTTGCGCCTGAATACAGAAGTGTACAAAAGTTGAAACCAAAATCCTTGCAAGTAAACTCGCAATCATTAAAATATGTTGTTTAATGCTGTTACCCTCTGAAGGATGTTGAACCGTTCTGTTATGTTTCTAAATTTACAGTATATCCACCCCAGCAATGTTCACTGTATCTATCCGCGCAAAAAAAAGTCCCTTCGTTTTCGTATGAAAACAGTCATTGGTTTGATAAACTGAAACATTGTATGTACAATCTACAGTTGCAAAAACTAGCTGTGCTAAAATTATTGTAAACTCTCTGAACTTCTTTTTTATCGCTGTAGTTAATCGCATTGACAAAGATTATAAAATGCATGCAAAATCGAATGGTTTTGCATTTAAAAAAAAAATGAAAAGAAATTGACGTTTCTTGAGTAGATATAATAAATAATTCACTCGTGAAGTGGAAACGTTTTGCTTCGCCACTCATAACAATACAATGTTTCCACTTCACTCATGAAATATTTCATTATATCTACTCAAACTACGCATTTATCTTCCATACACCGACCAATGTGGGTTAAAATCCAATACCGAGTTTGATTAATTATAAAGAAAAACCCTTGAGACAGTTGTGTATTGCTGAAGACTTTCGTTCATAACGGTTTGACTTTTAACATCTGTACTGATTCTAATCTCTTTCTTGAACGAGATCAGGTGTTGACGATGAATTTGTAGATTTATTCGAGAGTCGCAAGGGGGGGGGGGGTAATTTATTTCTTGCCACTTTTTTTAAAATGAAAAACTAATTATTTTTTTTCCAATACACAAGATTGCATCCTGTAATACACACTATTCCCCCTGGAGACGATCACATTTCAGATTATACATATGCCACGAAAGTTGATTTTGAAATGTTTACAACAACCGGCAGTAGGATATATTGATCTGCTTTGAATAGACGCATATTGTCGAAAGCATGGCAGCACACTATTTCCTAATTAAAAGATAGAACTGATTCATATCTGATTAACCAATACTACTTGGGAGAATAAGCTAATCAACAAATTAGATTGGAATAGACTTTGTCATGGAAACTCTAAATTACTATTGACATTTTCGATTGTGTGGATACATTGGGGTTGTTTGGATGGTGGTAATAGTAGAGGAGCTTTTGCGTACTTTTGAGAGTAGTGTACATAATGTGATCGAAAACTGGACACATGACTGAGTGGAATATTGGGTACATGATTGCATGAAAAATTGGGTACATGGTTGTATGGAACACTGGATACATGATTGCATGGAAAACTGGATACATGATTGCATGGAAAACTGAATACATTGATTGCATGGAAAATTGGGTACATGATTGCATAGAAAATTGGCTACATGATTGCAAGGAAAATTGGGTACATAACTGCATGGAAAACTGGATACATGATTACATGGAAAACTGGCTACATGATTGCATGGAAAACTGGATACATGGTTGCATGGAAAATTGGGTACATAACTGCAGGGAAAACTGGATACACGATTCCATGGATGATTGGGTACATAACTGCATGGAAAACTGGATACATGATTGCATGGAAAACTGGATGCATGACTGCATGGAATATTAGATAAGTGATTGCATGGAAAATTGGCTACATGTTTGCATGAACGAATTTTGTGAACAATGTTTACAGCTCAACTTGTTTTCGTACTAGACTACGTTTGGGTTATTGCTATTTGATATTGTGGATGGTGCCTGCTGTGATATAAACTTCCTAATTTCTGATAATACGCCTGCTATAAACACGGATTTAGAGATATTACGGTTAGTGTAAAGTGGACCTTTATAATGTATATGCAATACACCAAAGATATATGATAGTTGTATTTATGTCTCCGTTTATAGCGCTGTTACATTTTGGGATTATTTGTTGAATATGGGGAGTCGGTGTTGGGAAACTATTTCTCAGCCCGAGAAATTAGCCAGTTTCTAGGAGAAGACGTCATGATGTACAGTATTCATGATATTTTGTGACGGCATGGATTAGTTTCGTAAAATGTGTCTCCCTAATTTCTTAACACTGAATTATCTTGATAACTTAGGCATGTATGTTTAGAAATTTGAGATAGGAATAATTCTCTGAGTTAGATTTGTGGGACGTGTTTTGTATTGTATGTCGTGAATACTAATATCTGGCTTGAATATGCTTGCTGGTGAATCAAACAAATGTAGCAGCAGAGAGGGTGAACCCTACAACTTTGTAGAGACCTTATTTTTGAAAATTAAGGGTTCCCTGAAGAAAAAAAATATTTTTGTTTTAATAATGAAAACTTCTTTAATTGACCAGATTTTTTCACAATTTGGTCACGTGCGTATGTCATTCACCCTCTCTGCTACTATAAATTAAACAGCCATTATAAATATTATCAATAATGAGTATCGGAGAACCACACTCAGCTAAATTAGCTCGAGAGCGACTAGAGGCAATTAAAAAATATCTACCCGTTCGTGATTCTGTTAAGCAACAACTACAATCGCGTCAGGAATCTCAAGTTGAATTTGAAGAGGATAAAAAACAATTATTTAAACCTATCACTGAGACCACTAAAGGTATTGAACCTGTGTTAGAGAAAACAGCTGAAGCAACCGAAAAAATAGCAAGAAGAACAAAAAAGACAAAAAAAATTTTACGTGAACTTCCAGCCGAAATAGCTGCTGCGATGCCAGTTCCGGAAATTCTTGAAGGTATTGAACAAGTTCGTGGTGAAATAGGTGACATAAAGGGTCGTATACAAGAACCAGGAGAACCAGAAGAACAAGAAGCGAGGGAGAGAATTGAGTTGAGTGACAAATTTATCGAAAATGCTATTAATTATATTGAAAATATTGAAAATGTAAGAGATTTAGCTAAAGTTGCTGTGAGAAGTTTCAATGATCGAAAACAATATTTAAAATTTGAATATGCTGATAGATATGTAGGTCGTGAAGATTGGTACAAATGGATATTTCGCATATACTATAAAACTAATCAGGCTAGAAATAGTGATCCAAGATATATTGATTATATGAATGCAATAGATAATTATATTGCCCTTATACAATTACCGCCAGAACAATAACGACAATATCAACAAATGCAACAACAAATAATAAAACAACAACAATATCAACGAGAACAACAAAAAACACAACAATCACAACTAGAACAACAATATCAACGAGAAAAACAAAAAACACAACAAGAACTACAACAAGAAATAATAAAACAAAAACAATATCAACGAGAACAACTACAACAAAAACAACAACAAGAACGACAACAACGAGAACAAGAACGACGAGAAAAAATAAAACAATTACAGACATCACCAAAACCAAGTGAAGAGGAAAAAGAAGAAGATCAAGATCCCGGAGCAACTGGAAGTGGTCTAGGAAGTGGTCTATTACTTGTCCCAATAATGTCCTTGCTGATGTCGATCGATTAGAAATCCTCATCGGAGGAAAAAGAGCTGGTAATAATTCCCCAGAAATCATTAATGAAGCAGCTGATATTTGCAAACGATTATTTAGTGGCGGTATCATGGATATTAATGTATATCGATCTCTTATTAATGAAATCAGTGACGATGTACTTATGATTATTACAGTGATTAGATACAATTAGTGATAAAATCACTTAATAATAAAATGATCATACACAATACTCGTGGACCTACCATGGTCAGGGTAATAAACTCTCGATTACCTGTATACAAAACGACCTACGGAGATGGATTAGGTGATGTTGTTCAGGGTCTGTTTAGAAGGATAGCCCCAAAAGCAATACCGATTGCAAAGCAACTAGGAATGAAAGCTATTGATGTTGTTCGTGAAAAGGGTATAGGCGCTGTTGGTAATCTCGCTAGCAAAGCATTCTCAGCAATTAAAGATAGACTATCACGATTAATACGACGAAAACCTCAACCTGTGAAATTACCTAGCACCGAAGTGATGCCCGCAAGTGTAAGTAAAATAATAAATCAAGCAGCTAATCAAAAACTAGCGGAGTTAGCTGATATCCCGATGTCGGAAAGGGAAAAAAATATAACCGCTAGTCTGATAGCAGGAAGTGGTCTTCGAGTTAGACGAAGACGATAATAATAAAGATGTTTAAGCGCATATCTGACCCCGCGTTTGACATGGACGCACCAGTTCTCAAAGATGAGTCTGTGCGCGATTATCAATATTATTCTTACGACGCACGAATTCCAAATCAGCGTGGAAGAATCGAACTACAGGTTCAAGATACAAGTAGATATTTCCTACCTGCTGAGGCTTTTATTGAAGTAGAAGGTGAAATTTTAAATAACGCTGTTCCTGCAGCACCAGTAGCATATGGAGCTGATGTTAGTGTCGGCTTTGTTAATAATGGTATTATGGCGTTATTTGACAGCGCTACGTACATGATCGATGGAAAAAATATTGAATCAATTCAGAAAGACGTCGACGTTGCCACAACAATACTTGGTCTTGCAAGATACAGCGATGATTATTCGAGATCAGCTGGTCCATCAATGATGTTTGTAAAAGATACTTCTAATTCTCCAGAGTACCAACAATATGAAATAAGACGACCAAGAAATAATGCTAGAAACGCCGATGCGGATGTAGAGAATATGATTATTAATGTAGATCCAGATTTCAACTTAGGATTTAGATCACGTCGAGCAATGTTGCGTGGTGGAAGAAGAGCATTTTCATGCGCAATTCCACTGTCACATATTTTTGGATTCTGTAGAAATGTTAGAAAAGTCATTTTCGGAGCCAAACACACAGTTGTACTAGTACGAAAAGGCGATGATAATGATGCAATCTGGCGACTCCCCGGTACTGATCCTGGTATAGTAATACTAACAAAACTTTCTCTGTGGATGCCAGTGATGACTCCGTCAATATCCGAAGATGACCGGTTGTTATCTTTCATGAGTCAAGGCGGTAAATCAACTTTGTCATAGTTAACAATGACTACTGATGCTATTCAGAGTGCAATTGATGGTTTATTTACATGGCAGATAGCTTCTCAACAAGGTGTTTCTGCACCAAGACATATATTTATTGCGTTTCAAAATACTGCACGAATAAACCAACAAAATCTTAGTATTATGATATTTGACAATCTTGGTGTTTCTGAGGTTTCATTAAGGATAAATGGACACCAAGAACCATCCGAGGATATATTACTGAATTTTGAAAATAATCATGTAGCACGTGCATATCATCGATTAATGTCGTTCATGGGTCGTGATCAAAATATTGATACTGGTTTACAAATATCGCAGTTAGATTTTACAACACTGTATCCGATTTATTACTTTTCGCTAGAACATTTAGATTTAACCAGACAATCTGTTGTAGATATTCATTTTCGAGCTCGTGTGACAATAGGAGTTATTGCAAATTACAGAGCAATTGCTGTTATACTCAGCGATAAATCGATGTTACTCGAAGGTGTTGGTGGACGAATGAGAGTTATTGATGCTCCAGTAGAAAATATGTAAAATATTTTCCAAACATGTAATTAGATCGTTCATAATATTAATAATGTCATATCATCACGTTAGTGTGAGTCTGACTCCTGGTCAGATTAAAAAGCTGCAATCAGCATCAAAAAATAACTGTGGAATAAAAATATCGCTAAAGCGAGAACAAATGACCGGTGCAAATAAACTATCGTTGACTGAGCGTCAGTTTAAAAACTTCAACGACGCTAAAAAATCAAATAAAGGCGTCAAACTTAATCTTTCTGCGGGCGCCATCAAAGACATCGCTAAAACAGGTGGTATATTTCCACTTCTCGCAGCAATACCAGCATTAATAGCCGCTGCAGCCCCAGCCGTTGCAAAAGCAGCTGCGTTAGGTGCTGTTGGAACAGCTGCCGGAATGGCGTTAAAGAAAGCAACCGGAAAAGGAATCAAAAAAAAAGGAAAGGGTTTAAGATTACCAGGGACTCCACACTGGTACGGAAAAGGTCTAAGATTACCAGGGACAGTTTACTAATAACACCCATGTCCAATTTTGATTTACTTAATGCTGCTAAGCAATTAAAAATAAAAAATTTCAGAGGTGTTTTATGCGCGATCAATTACCAAAAAAACCAAACAATATTGAAACCGGTATCATTAATCTCGATAAAAATTCTGGCCCAGGCACGCACTGGGTCGCATATGCAATTGATCCACGTGGAATTATTTATTTCGATTTGTATGGATTAGCACCACCGAAAGAATTTCTTCATTATGTCAGTAATAATACTGCTCCAATCTGGTATTCAACGCTACCGACACAAAAAATAACTGATCCTCCAATATGCGGCCGTGAAACCCTCGCTATGCTTGATGTTGTATCAAAATCAACAGCACCGCCTCATAAAGTCGTGCACGCGTTCACTACGTTACGTCATAGCACTTAAACTGATATCAGTAAATATAATGGTAGATATTTACGGAAGATCCTCAGGTAGAGCTCAGAAGGTCGATTTATCTAAATATGCAACCATTGATCAGCTCAGAAATGAAATCGATGATTTATTAAATATAACGAGTGTGGATCAAAATGAAGTCGTCGTTTTTCAGGATAAACAAGGACGATTAAAAACGAGCAATATACAACTACTAGATGTTCTTGTACGAATTCCCAACGCGGTTGTTAATAATGTCGTTACTTTCACTGAGCATGGTAAAATACAGGA
Organism: Megalonaias nervosa; assembly: GCA_016617855.1. Taxonomy (NCBI): domain Eukaryota; kingdom Metazoa; phylum Mollusca; class Bivalvia; order Unionida; family Unionidae; genus Megalonaias; species Megalonaias nervosa. The sequence goes on along the minus strand of JAECUM010020518.1, from coordinate 8,451 downwards.
TTCCGGTAAGTCGGTTAATGATTATGTTAAGAAAACTGGTGATGTATTTACCGGTGATGTTATTATGTCAGGAAGAAAAATTACGTATCTTGGAGATCCAATCGCAGATACAGACGCAGCAACAAAAAAATACGTCGATGATCAAGAATCCAAATACGTGTCAGTGCGCGGTGGTATAATGCGTGCATTTCTCGACATGAATAATAATGGTATTAATAATCTCAGAACACCAGAAACAGATTTCGACGCCTGCAACGAAGAAATACGTCGACGATAAGGAAATTCCAATAACGACTTCGTTAACGACAATCAATGATGGAATTGCTCATTTAGAACTGAATATTTTAATCATGTACAAACATTTCTAAATTTTCGTAGAAATATAAACAGATCTATTAACGAATTTTTTGGAACTCCACCAACTGTTATTATTAATCTCGCTGACATTAACGCAAGACTCAACGATATCATTAGTGGTATTCCTAATATTATTCAAAAACTAATCTCGTTAAAATTCCTCACAAGCAGATCATTAATATCGTGTACACAGTCGCATCAGGAAAGGCAACATGGTCGCAGGAAAATAACACTTTTAAACACACTGCAGAGGTTACTGGTGTATACAGATTATCTGTATTTAGTAGTGCAAAATTCAGTATATTTACCACATTTCCATGGCGTCATTCAACCGATGATTTTTCTGGAATTGTGTCTATAGTGTTAAATAAAGATACTGAAGAAACATTTATGCTAATAGCTAATGATAAAAAGTTAACCGCAGCGACTTATTGGTGGTGTATTGAGTTTGTAGCTGAAACTCCCGAATTAGTTACTTAAATAAGTATAATGAATCAAGAATCATTTATCGACGTTCAACGTCACAGATACGCTCAAGTATGTGAGTGTCAAACTAAACTAAAAATATCATCGACGATTACACGATAAAGGTAAAAAAATATCGTCGTCGTATGGTCGTTATTGATATAATGGTATACTCGGTTTCTGCTGTTATTGCTGGAAGTGGATTATTATTATCAACGATAACTATGACAGCGCCTGCAGTTGTAACGATTATAGTTTCAACGGCAACAACATGCGCAGGTATTTTCAGTATTATCGCTAAGAAAATATCTACGTGTACGAATAATAAACTAAACGAGTATATAATGAAATTACACACAGCAACAGCCGCATACACTAAATTATGCTCGTATATTTCAGCGTATCTCGGTGATGGTAAAATATCCTATGAGGAGTTCGTAACGATAATGAAAACCTACGATGAAGCGTTCATAATCGCTAGTGATAATAACGGAAAGATGGAGAATTAAATAATAACGATAATAATAATATCAGAGTCGCAATTACTTCAGCAGATCGTAGCTAATACAACGCCGTCAAAAACTACTATGATATCATTAAGTTCAACCAATCCTGAATTTAGCGTTAATTTTCCGACTGCAATTCCAGCAAAAGAAATAGCATTAGCGCAATTACGAGTTTATTATAGTTGGCCTAATATTAGATCAAAACCGTTTGGTGGACAACGAGCAAATAATTCACTGGTATTCGCGAATAAAAATAAACCGGATGGAACACCTGATTGGCAAGTTGTTGGAATTTCAACGGGCAGTTATCAAATGGAACAGATTAATGATGAATTCCAACGCAGAATTAAATCTATCACGGGGAAAGAATCTAAAATAGCGATTACTGTTCACGAACCAACACTATCTGCGGTTATTGAAATAAATTCCCCTGATTACTCCGTAGATATTTATCAGAGTTCGATTAGATCCGTGTTAGGATGGCCTGAAGTCGCACCAGCTTATCAGGGACCACCAGAACCACAGCGATCCGACTTCATTACTGATAAAAGGGTGTTTATAAATATTCCAGAATATCGAAAAGTAGAAGATGCTTATCCATGGCAAAAATATTTAGGCGATCAAAGAGCTATACATTATATAGATAGATTAGATTTCTATTTTACGAAATACATTGATGGTAAAAAAAAAAAATTCGATAATAACACTTGATATTGATTTGATAAATTCATACGCTAATACAATTAAATCTGAACATCAGCGTGTATTTAATAATCTACAAAATTTATTTTCAAGTATTAATGTTTTTTACAACGATGATTTAAAAAATCAGATAATTGAAACGATACAGCATTTGAATCAAGTTGTTTCAGACCTAGAGTTCATGAATAATGTTTTTGTTAACAGAGAGAAAAGATTAGTAATCTCAACTAAATTAACACATTATGAAGATTATATAGTTAATGAAGACGATCCAAAACAGCGTGTTCCAGTCAATCGTTTATTTACAACAGTTTTTCTTAAATATTTCGGAATTACGCAAGAACAGCTACCAACATTCATCATTCCCGGATTTGATTCGTCCGAGTTAAAGAAATCAGTTAATGATCTTATTGATGAACATTTTAAAAGGATGTGTGATTCATGGAGAAAAATAGCCCCACCACCGGTTATATTAAAACACAATAACAACCCCTTTGGTGCCGGTAGACATATATCACCGGGCATTGTAAACATAACAACAACAATTGCAGTCAATCTGGTATGTGATATTATTGAAGGTAGCTATCAGGTAGATCTTTCTAAATCTAACCACCGCAGTGGTACTGCGGAGCAAGGGTACATATTATTCAGTTTTAGCCCGATTACCCCCCCAGGCTGGCTAATTGTGGCAGAACCAATTAACCCCGTTTACCTGCGAGTTCATAATCCATTTCTGACAAGAATAAATTTCAAACTCACTGACCAGGCAGGAAACATTCTGGACACGAGAAACGAATCTCTTAATATAAACCTGTATGTACGCTCATAGAGCATTTTTATCCGGATGTTTATCAGGGCATAATCTGATGAGTAAATACATAATCAATTTTCTATGATTAAAACAATTGTATATATAATAAAGCGAGATAACTCGGCTATCTCTCTGCAGTAAATTGAACGATTATTTCCCTTACTACGTTATCTGTACAAACCCAGTTATATGTACGTGTATAGCGTATATTAGTCCGTCTGTCTGTTACCTTAACGAACTATAACTTTATGCGTGTAAAATTATTTTATTAATTCTGAAAAACTGAAGTACAATTCTACATTCTATTAGTAATACAAGTTCTGTGAGACAGCCTAAATATTATATATATACTTAAATTTAACTATATCATTGATAAGAGAACGATAGCCGAAATGGTAAGACGGTTTGACGTAGATCGAAGCTCTACAGACTCTCGCGTGTTCGAGTCTCCAAAAATGCTAAAGATATTATCTTGCATTTGCGACTGATGCTATTTAATTGGGGGAACCCTGAGAATTTCATCGATATCCACAACAGACAAAATACACTCTCCTATCATACACCCTTGAGGGGTGTACCTTTTACACTCCCGGGGTTTTGTATGGGGGGAGAGTGTACAAAATCTGTTGGACGTAGACAAGATTCCCCCGTCATCACCATTTGTATATATTCATAACCATACAATCATTAGGATAAGTTTATGTTTGTGCAGTTCAAAATCATAAACCATCTGTATATATTTCATAAAACCATATATCACAAACAAAACAGCTCCCTGACAAAACAAAAAAAAAGAAAGTCATGGGAGCTAATATTTTTTTATATTAAATATATAAATATATATATATAATGAACCAAGAAAACATCAATGATATTATTTCTGCTATTAAAAAATTAAAACATAATGAAATAAAAATATCTGATAATCTCGACCCTCAGAAAATTATGTGCGATTTTGAATTACTGCAACAGAAAAAATTTGATAATAAATATACATTATCTTCAAACTACAGATTTATAAAATTAATTTATCAAGCCATGCTTGAATCACTAGCCATGGTAAACGACGATCAGATAAAGCTATTTGCACCTCTTGCACGTTCTATCGAAAATATTAAATCCGAACTATCTCACGAGTACGAAAGAAAAAAGATTGTGGATAATCGTGTAATGCAATTAAGAAAGATTATGTTATCTGATTCCGTAAAAAATGATAATGACACTGAGAGCGATGAAGATGAACCCATGACAGGGTCAGTGACTGTAATTATGGCTAAACAAAACCCTTGGGAAAATTAACAGAGTCGAACTATTTGTTTTTGTAAGAAGACAGAATTAGATATATTCAAATACTATCCACTGATCGTATTTGAATGAATATGCAGATCTAGTAATATTATCTGCAACGAATTTTACTGAAGGTGATACTATGTCAAAATATTTGGCAGCAGAATTAATTGACTTGAACATAATTTCTTCCCCAGTCTCTGTATTCACTGCTTTAATAGATCTTCTTGCAAACTTTTTACATTTTCCAGTATTTCCCCGTGCAGCATTCTGACTTTGTGTAATAGCCTGTAAGTTAGATAACCGATTATTCTGGGGGTCTCCATCAATGTGGTCAACTACAAATCCATCTTTAATGACCCCAAAATGACATTCAAATATGAATTTATGTGAGTAATAATTTTTATTTCCTTTGGTATTGAATCTAAAATAACCAGTATTGGTAACACTACCTACTGGTTTTTTCAATCTGCAGTTTCTAATCACGCCATCACGAGATGCTTCATAATTGGTAAGGATTGGATGTGACACAAACTCATTTTGTTTCATTTATATATAATACTATTTGTTTAAATCATTATTTTTTTTGAAAATCTAGCTAAATAATCTTCTTCGATTTTTATAGGAGAGTCAGCGTTATTTTTTTTTGTCATAATATCGTTTTAATTCTCTGTACTTTTTACCACCGCATTGCGCGCACAGTTGAGTTTTTCCTCGCACTCCAGCACTACACACAATACACGGTTTTGGTCCTAGACTTCCATTTCTGACACATTGCATATGATAACTACAATATTCATTCACGCATGATTTATTACAAGTAGAAGTATATCCAATTTTGAGCCAAGCACATTTGTTTTGTGTTTCAATCATATACAAAAGATTAATGTTCAATTAAATATATACTTGCCCTAATTATAATATGGAGGAATTATCCGTTATTGAACCTTCCCCTACTAGATTTGACCTTGATAGATTATCAGAATATAAACTTAGTAATTCGATGCAGGATCTGGCATTAACGGTAATCGAACGCATTCGTGAAGCAAAAAAGGAATTTCCTGACGATGGTGCAGTTCATGTATGGTCAACATTCAGAGTTGGAAATGTTATTAATATGATGAATGACAAACGAGGAAAAGTAATTATTAATCACCTTGATAATCAAAAATATTTTATTTTAATAAAATTTATTGTAAATACAGAAGAAGATATTTGGATTATTCGTGATAAGCGTGATCCAGTCCGTGTGCAGCCCAGGGGTAATATTGTTCTTTTAAGTAATAAATCTAAGCCCGGAATACTTACTGGCATTGATAAACCCTATTATATACAGAGTTATCCAGCAACTGCAGTTGTATACGGAATATTTCCGCTGAATGATAAACCTAATGTTACAGATCTGAAACCGATGAAAATATCAAGAATAAACTGCGTAGCTGAACGAGTTACAGAACATTTTACAAATGCGATACGTGGTAATGGTTTAACTGATTTAAGACAATAAAAAAATAAACAAATGGGCAGAGTCCGTTAAAGATGCTGGTGCATCTATTAAGGATGTTGCTGAACTAGAAAAGTTATTAAGATTTCCAATAACAGTAAAAACACTAACCGGAGAGATATTATACGAACCAAAATATATAAAAATGGAAACCCTATAACAATCGTTGATCATAATGCACATGCATGGACTAATGCTGTAACGATATTTCCACGAGATAGAAAAGTTAAATTTTATAACGGTGATATCTTTGATTTTATTAAAAATATAAGTAAAAGCGACCCTGTGTCTGTTTGGTTATTTCAGAGTTCGGAATATAATCATTACGATCAGTTTGTACGGCCTAATGGTGATATTTATCGTACAGAATCTCTCCATGAAGAAATGGAACATCTTGCGCAGCGTTTTTGGCGTGAATATACCTCTGATGATGTCATAGCTGGACAATTACTGAATAACTGTTTTACCGTACCATCGGTTGCTGCCCATTTCGCTCAGGAGAAAAATTCATGGAAAACTACACGATCAGAATTCCTTGAAGATGTCAAGAAAAGCTGTATAGAATATGGTCACGGTGGATTATGGAACACCAAATACAACCATAGTCATATTATCTCAGTTGATATGGTAGCGTGTTATCCTGGGAGTTTTCCTGGATATGGAGTATGTTCTAAGTACTTTAAGAGATTCGGACATCCTACACATGACATGACCAGGGTTGCGATAAACGGACCCCTTCCCATGGAAGGACCAGATGTTGACTTAACCGGATTTGCTCATGTAGAATTATTCGAATTTGCGGAAAATCTCCATCCGATTACTTATGCTTGGTTTGGAAGACATTTTTCAGAGCGATGTTGGGTTCCGATAGTACTATTGCGGTATATGCTTGATGCTGGATTTTTAATATCGTTGAGAGTAACTGAAGCGATTATATCGTATAGTTCACAGAAACAAGTTTGGTTACCAGAACCGAACAGATTTAATATCGATGATACCAGAAAAGAATTCCCTGATATTGATGAAGATCATATTATTAAAATAAATAAATGCAGAAACGAATACGATGAGAAATTTACAAAAGATCTCGGTAGAAAGATAATCGGTAAATTTACTCCAGGTGGTTCATACGATTATAAACGAGCGTGTACAAGATTGATTATGGACGACGCTGAACTAGATTTTATAATCGCTGATACAACTGAAAAAAATACGTTTATAAACCGATGTAATGCTTACTTATCAGATGGAACGAAACTAGGTACCATTGTGAGCTATCTTGATGGCGAGTCACCGCAGTTTACTCATTTAAGATCTTCGATGTTAGCGTACGTTTCGATAAATCTACTATCGATGATAAATAAATTTCCTCGTTACGCTGTCAGAGTCGCTACGGATCCATTTTATGTACATAAAAAATATAAAGATTTATTAAAACTCGGTAATGGTGAATGGGGAACATGGAGAATAAAACAAGAAAATATACTTAGTTATTCTGAATCTGCCGATGTTGAAATTGTGGAGACATATTACAGAAATAATAATCAAACATCAAAGTCATCTGCACCATCTCTGTACGATCCAGTATCTAGACATAAGACCGTTTATCTTAATGGGTGTGGAGGGTCAGGTAAAACAACTCGTGTAATTAATTTATTTATAAATAATAATTCGGATATGATTGTTTTAACACCGACGCACAAACTTGCTAGAGAAATAAAACAACGAGGAGTAAAATCGTGTACATATCATAGTTTCTTTAGATGGTGCGGAGACTTATGGACTCCATCGCGGATGGGTGAAAAATATATACCTAAATATATTATATGGGACGAGATATGCACGGTGTCGTTAGAAACACTAAAAACATTTCTTGAATGGTTGTTATTGAAGAATGCTGCTGTGATTATGTGCGGCGATCATGGTCAACCACCACCCTTTGTTGGACAGTCTCCACATGAATGGCTGAAGAATAACGTAAATTATTATGAAGAAATAAATGATGACCATAGAGCTATCGATGAACCGCTGAAGGAATTTAAAAAATTAATCAGACTTCAACCAGACAGAGTACAATGTGAGATAATGCGAGGAGTAATTCCAGAGACTTCTATGAATGAATTTTTGACTTTATGGAATCCCGCTGATTTGATAGTCGCGAGTAGAAAGATAGTTCGTGATGAACTACAGAATAAATTATTTTTGTTACATAAAGAAAAGTTTTCAGATCTACCTGTACCTTTGTGTTATCGCCCCTCAGATACTCGACGACAGAATATTGATGTTGAAATTCCTGGTGGAGACATTGAAAATGTCCGGGTACAGAATCTTGTATTGAATGACATTGTTTTAGTCGATATTAATGTCGTTGAGAATGCGCTGAGTATGAATAAATCGCCGTGGGTGTTAGGATACGCTATAACGATTCACTCGTCACAAGGGTTAACTATAACTGATACTAAAATCTGGATTGTAGATGATCGTATCGAGTGGTCAAATTTAGTTTATCTCGCCGTATCTCGAGTCAGGAGAATATCTCAATTACATAGGGTTATTATGAATTTTATAGAAGATAATGATCAAATTGTTAATAATGACGTAATAAGAAAAAAACTATCTGGTTATAAACAGTGTGACAAAAAAAATAATCGTGATTTTGATATTGATGTTGAATTTATTATAAAACTAAAAGAACTACAAAATAATCATTGCGCAAGTTGCAACTGTAATATGTCATGGCAGTGTTCGAATCCAAGACAATTTACCGTAGACAGAATTAATAGTGATCTCGGTCATACACGTAAAAATGTAATGCTGAC
>JAECUM010020517.1:0-12847 GCA_016617855.1 Megalonaias nervosa | reverse complement strand
TACACGTTTCTTTGGAAATACAGTACACGTATATTTGAAAGTACAATACACGTATGTTTTGGAAATGCAATACACGTATTTTTAGACATATACTACACGTGTGTTTGAAAATACAATACACGTATGTTTTGAAAATACAATACACGTATGTTTGAAAATACAACACACGTATGATTGAAAATACAATACACGTATGATTGAAAATACAATACACGTATGATTGAAAATACAATACACGTATATTTGAAAATGCAATACACGTATGATTGAAAATACAATACACGTATATTTTAAAATATACGTATATTTGAAAATACAATACACGTATATTTTAAAATACAATACACGTATATTTTGAAAATACAATACACGTATATTTTAAAATATACGTATATTTGAAAATACAATACACGTATATTTTAAAATACAATACACGTATATTTGAAAATACAATACACGTATGATTGAAAATACAATACACGTATATTTTAAAATACAATACACGTATGATTGCAAATGCAATACACGTATATTTTAAAATACAATACACGTATGACTGCAAATACAATACACGTATATTTTAAAATACAATACACGTATGATTGCAAATACAATACACGTATGACTGAAAATACAATACACGTATATTTTAAAATACAATACACGTATGGTTGCAAATGCAATACACGTATATTTTAAAATACAATACACGTATGATTGCAAATACAATAGACGTATATTTTAAAATACAATACACGTATGATTGCAAATACAATACACGTATGATTGCAAATACAATACACGTATGATTGCAAATACAATACACGTATGATTGAAAATACCGAGCAATTCAAAGTCTTCAAGATGCATGGGATTTTCTTCCTGAAGTTCGACTTACTAATCAATGTACTACAAAAGTCAATTAGACAATTATACTCAAAAAGTAATTCTTTAATTATATTTTCAAACCTTTCATATGTACGGTTGTAGATATAAAAGTCAATTAGACAGTTATAAATTAAAGTGACATATCGACAATGTCTGAACTCAAAGCAGACCTCTGTGCAGTAACAACGTCTCCTGCTGCACTAAAAATTCCTCTCTGAGGCACGAAAATGGCAAGAGTGCATAGCCGCTTTGTAGCTAGTTGTGCAAGGAGTGGAAACTTGTAATGCTGAGTGTCCTATCCGTATCAAACGATCCTCATCCAACATTGTTAGAGATTCATTCCTGAACAGGTCAACCGCATGCTTCACTCAGTCAAGTCTGGATTCGATCGGCTTGTCATCCCTGACAAATATAACGTCCCCCAAAATCAACGCAAGTCCGGTCAGAGGAGAACTCTTACTCTCAGAGAGAACTTGTGCATCTTACTCAACCTCATCTGCAGAACAAAACTAAGATAACATGAATTTCAATAGGCCAACCCCTGTCAAGGCTTTCATTCATATTTCCTTGCGTAAAAGTAGGAATGTAATTTAAGCTTTTATTAATAAAATGTCACGTTAAATATGGTTTTATTCATCGTTACAATGTTTTACGGGGGTGGGTGGGTTGCAATAATATTATGCACATGTGATATAAATGAAAATATTTAAAAAAGGACTCCTTTTGAAAGTACAGTCAAGCACACTGACTTGAGTGGAGGATTCAGTAGTTAGATTCATGCAGAAACTCCTGGTTCTTCATATACCTAACAAAATATAGCTTGATATAAATGCTTGAGTTAATTTTTGTCGCATTCAGCATGAAAAATGTGTGTGTGTGTGTGTGTGTGTGTGTGTGTGTGTGTGTGTGTGTGATTTAGATTTTTAACGTAACCTTACAAATTTTTCAATCGTATAGCTACGATGTCTGCACTGTGGCAGTTTATAGTAATGTCTAGCACTGGGGCATCATGCCGCAGGCATGTAGCATCATGTCCCACCCAGTCACATTATCCTGGCACTAGGCAGACCAGGCCTAACATTAACCTCTTAATGCTGGGTGCTGAGCGAGGCAGCTGTAAGTATCATTTTAATAAGCCGTTGGTATGACTCGGCCAGGGTTTGAACCCGCGAACTCCCGCATCCGAGGCGGACGCTCTAATCACTTAGGCTACCGGAGCGGTTCATGACAAATGTAAAACAAATTCTAGTGGCCAGCGGCCACTGTCAGCTTGTTAAGTCGTCCGTGTCAAGGTGATAATGCCTTGATAATGGATGTGTGAACTTATGAACAAAATCTTAGCATTCTGTGACATATAAACGGACGTAACCACATCACTGTGAATTTCTGACTATTTCTCGCTATCGATAAAGTCGCTGGACAAAATACATTGCAATTAGTTTGAATTATTTTATATAAAATTGTACATTTATCACTATTTTGACATTTTTATTCAGTTTATGACCCTAACTTTATTTGTAGTAAAATCTTTAGATCGAGTAAAAAGTCAAAGTTATTAAAGTTATTTCTAGTTTATTTACCAAGTAGACCAATCATCAAAAATAGCCTTTTATCATTTATCTGTCAATATGAGAGTCATTTTCCTGGGCAGCTAAGGTAGCGGACAGGAGCTTTGTCAGGAATGGAAGTATGATACCATTGGTGTCTTCTCCGAGCTCATAGTTTTAGTAACACCTAGAAGCGGAATCAGGAAATTTGTAATGGCCTAGGCAAGAGTAAAACCTTCCTCCTACAAAGAACTGATGTCGCTGGCATTGCTTCTCACTTCCTTAGTAACTACAGCGGCATAAACAGCAGGCTGCAATTCCAGGAACCTTTCAATCATATCTGCTGTGGAGTTCGACCTGGTGCAAACGTTTTTTTAAATCAGTTTTACGTTTTTAAGTCCGAGTAATCGAGTTTTGTCTCTAAGAACAGCAGCAGCTGAAATTGCTCCTGAAAAAAAATGATACAGTCCTTCTGATACGACTAAAAATTCTTGACACGTCGGTGATATTTAAAGCTGTGCTCACTGCAATGTTTAAAGTGTGAGCATAACTGCCTATAGAGGTTGCCTCCGGACTCCGAAGCAGCCTCAGCCATATTTGGAGCCTTGCCCATCACTAAGGGAGGATTCTTGCAGAGACTCCATTCCTCAGTATCATCCACCAATACTTTAGCGATATTCAAACCAGTGTGACACTCTCTGGCTCCCAGTCTCCATTTAAGATAGAAGCAGTAATAGCCAGACAAGATTAGTTGGCTGTAGTGGTCCAGCCATATGTGGTACGTGCTTCAGGCACATTCATGAGACTTGTTTTAATCATGTCTCTGCAAGTTTTATACATGTCTGGCAACACCGTTTCGGAGAAGTACGTGCGCGACGGCAAGTCATATCGACGATCCAAAACCCTAACCATTTTTTTGAAACAGTCGTTTTCAGCAACACTGAAAGCTTCCAGATCTTTTACAATTAATCTGGCGATGGCAGTTGTTATGTTCTTATGTTGAACACTTGTGTCTTTATGTAGGTACAACTGAAAACATTGCCGGTATTGTCTTTGTGTCACTTTTCAAAATGGTGAAAGAAGTGCCACTGGATGACCCAGCAGCTGATGCTGTCAACCGTGTCATATTGTGATTTCGAGTTAGATGGGTACTTAAACTGCTCATTCCAAACCTTTACCGTACCTCAGTATTTGCACTTCTTCCATACGGTGTTACGACCATGTAGTTTAATTACTTGTGTGTTAAAATTTGAATTCTTTTTATTTCATTTTTGTATCATTATATTTTATTATGATGATGATTATGCTCACGGGATCTGATGTTTTTGAAAGAAACATCGTATTTATTTAGAACGTAAATATGACTCTCGGCTTTCGTAAGTTTTTTTTTTTGTTTTTTTAGATTGCCGGGTTGATAAACAACCAGCGTAAAGGATTGGTTGTGGCCAAGGTCATTTTCTAAGCATATATGATTACATCGTGTACTGCGGTTGTTAGATGATGAAATAACCACGCGTTCTTCGTGCGCGTGCATGACGTCTTAGTTCGGTTTAAAAACACTTAGGTCCCTGTGAAATAGTCAGAGTCGTTCTTATACCTTGAGAAGAAGGTATTATTTTCCTTGTGCTGCAAAGAGTTTATTTTTCTTTACATCTGTAGAGCTCGAGATGTGTCTTGTTATAGATGACAGCTATAGGAGTTCATCTACTTTTTAAATAATAATTTATTTTTCCCTGGAGAACTACACAAGTGGTTTAGGAGAAAGACATTCAGTGAAATTCATTCTAAATTGGAATAGTACAGTACAAATTGTGGTTCAACGTGAAATTCTGGACATTTGTGTGAAGACTTCATCTGACATCATCGTCCTCCATCTTGGAACGTCATCAAGATTCGAACCTGGATTCAGTTAAAATTATTTAGTGATAGGACTTGTATTTTTTCAGTACTAGGATAAATGTTTGGATTTTCTTCACAAACCGTTAAGTCCTATTTCATATTTTCACCTTTTCACCGTGTTTTCTAGGGAAATAAATTATTTTTGTTAAACTTACAAAGCTTGTTGTCTTCACTCTTTTCTTTTGTTGCTTTTGAACGAGCCGATACGTAACAATGGCAATACCTTCTTCAATTTCGCCACATATCTTTTATTTATAAACCGAAAAATTACCACAATGCACTTTTTGCTGGGAATACTTTCAAAATCCATTATTTGAAGAAAAATCGGAAAATTAAATTTCTTGTCTAAAAGCCTGTCAACTAACTTTAAAAATGAGTCGACGTTAATTGATACTTGAAGACAAGAAAAGGAAGTTAACGTGACGTAGGCGCTTTGATCTGACCGACCATGTATTTCACACGGAAAACATCACATGCGGACACCGTTGATTTAAATGTTCTGCTCTCTTTTTATTCATTGAAGCTAAAATATTAATCTTAACAGCAGATGTTGCTTGCTTTGTTGTATGTACATTCCGGGCATTGGATAAAAAAAAAAATTAATTATTTTAGAGGAATTAATATATTTACGAACACGGACTCTTTGAGTACTGTTTAGTTAGTGTCATTACGAACAGGACATAAATATCTGACGCAAAGAGAAGTTTACAAGTTATTATTTATAACTGGAATAATATCCCCTGGTCTTGACTTGCCATCCCCTCCCCCAATTACACTTTACACGGTACAGTACATCTCGTTTTACATTCTTTTGCAATCTCGTGCTAAGCGTACATCAAGGGAAAAGAAACATAATATGGTTCTTGAATTAAAAACGAAACCTTGTGCCGTATACGGAAATTTGTTGGATGAAAGCAAGACCGTGAAAAACTCGCGGTATAGAAAGCCGTATTGCGATCTGTATTTCCAGGCCAGCAAACCGCGATATACCGGTATATCGCTGCACACCTACTTACAATAACTTTGAAAGGGGTTGTAGTACTGGCCACGGCCGCTGAACAACTTCATCAACGGAATTCATATGGTTACTATAATTAGACTATAACTGTATGTGATTTTATTTCAGTGCAAATAAAGAGAGGACGATACACAATATTTTTAAAACAAATGTAAAATATGCATGTCTGAATTTCGCCTTTTACTTGACACGTGACAACCTTTAGATCTGGCCTGTACATTTCCTGTACGTTTAATTATTCATGAAGACAAGATGCATCACACATAATATACGCATTTTGTGGGCAGTCAGTGTTCATCAAACAGGCTATTCCTTGCATTTAATGCGCAGTTTGATCATCAAACCGATCGTGTGCTGCATTCTACTGTCAGTCAAGGTTCACCACACGGACTATGCGCTACAATTGAGTTTGAATTCAGACGTATCGATGGATAACGGACAATACCTGTTTGAATTCAGACGTATCGATGGATAACGGACAATACCTGTTTGAATTCAGACGTATCGATGGATAACGGACAATACCTGTTTGAATTCAGACGTATCGATGGATAACTGACAATACCTGTTTGAATTCAGACGTATCGATGGATAACGGACAATACCTGTTTGAATTCAGACGTATCGATGGATAACGGACAATACCTGTTTGAATTCAGACGTATCGATGGATAACTGACAATACCTGTTTGAATTCAGACGTATCGATGGATAACGGACAATACCTGTTTGAATTCAGACGTATCGATGAATAACTGACAATACCTGTTTGAATTCAGACGTATCGATGGATAACTGACAATACCTGTTTGAATTCAGACGTATCGATGGATAACTGACAATACCTGAGATTTTAGGAACACTATTTCTTTACTTTCGTGGCCGACAGCCAGCTGTATAATTTGCAATAGTCTTGAAATTAGCTCATTATTTAGGTTCGTCTGAGAAGACGTTTGAAGTAGTAATCGCGCTGTTCTCCACAGGGTTTCCATTTTGCTTTGTAACTGAAAGTATTTTAAAATGTATGACAGCTGAATTCCAGCCAGAAAGGTATGAATCTGACTGAATCATTGCTCTTATCTTTGGCACTAGTTTAGCAATTTATCTTTTTTTTTTCCAATTTAGAACATCTGGAGTCTGGCTTCCGGAACGCAATATATAACGGTCTTAGGTAATTTTTTTTTGGTATGAGTTTCACCAATAATGAGCCATTTTTAGTCCCTCTAGTACGTCTGTTAAAATGACTTTTCCCGGTGTTGTTTCTAATCATCGTTTAATCGCCTATGTGCAGATGCTTGTGCAGATCATTTTGATCGTGTCTTAACCTAATGTCTGTTTAGATAAATGATTTCGTTCTAGAGCTTTGTTGTATTACTGCATGTATACCCGTTTATATGCATAAATTGAATTCCATTTCAACATTTTTATTAATAATATTATAAACCTTATTATGTAGATATAAGCTGTGGGAACAAGGCTGCATTTGATGCGTTGTGTATGGTAGCTGTTTGTATTTCTATCGTTTTTAATAATTCATGAAATCAGATATAATGTTTGCCGTATCCAAGATTGCTCAAACGCATTATACGAGCCTCCAGGCAGTAATTCTAATCGAGTTTCTAGTATCTGTGTAATGGAATGAAAACTTTAAGGAACTGGTTGCATAGCCAGCAATTTACTGCATGATCAACATGCAATTGTACACTCCTCCCAGTGTTTTGTTTATTAAAAATGTCGCAACTTGAAACTACTGAAGAATATAGCTCCACACGATAGATTACATATTTATTGTTTCCTTTGCTTGTGTATGCTAAATCCCACTGAGGGGATGGTAGATTACACTCGGCATGTACGTACTGCAAAGACAGTACATTAGTCATAAATCAAGACACAGAGTTCACTCTTTCGATAGGACCTCAGTTGTTATATTCAGGTCTATAAAAAGTTCTTTCTTTTCTTTTCTGTACGTCTAGATATGTTATATTCGTATCTAATTATCCAGCAAAAAAGAGTCAATCAGCAATAGGACCTCAGGGTAAAGTCTCAAGCTTTCCGCATGGCATGGCATGGCATGGCATGGCCGTTAAACTTCTGGTGACCACTCAATGACTCACTGTGCTCCTGTGGCTGATAAACTCTCATTAGAGTAAAGACCCAGTTAAACTTAGACCTTAACTCCAAGAGGTCTCTGATTCTCCGATGAAGTGGGGGAATCCTTACAATAAGAATGGGACTAGTGATGAAATGCGACTCAGATTTAAGCTTCAGGTGGTTTATTAAGTTACAGACTTGTATGGTATTAAAATTTTAAGACTCAAATATAATAACTCATGGAGCCTATATCACAGTGGTGGTGTGCAGATGGACAAACATAAGCAATTTAAGTAACAGTTTTTAGGATAGAAGTTGATATTAACATTTATCAATGTCAAAGTGTGGTGTTCAGATGTTATTTTAGAATTATAGTTTACTTAAAGACTTTGAAACATTGGCTAACTTTTCATTAAATTCATATAGAGTAATTTCAAACAGAGCCTTGAGAAACACTCAGTGGCTGTAACAAACTAACTAACAGCATATGCACAAAGCCTTGAGAAACACTCAACAGCTTTACAATATAACAAATAGCTACTGGAAAGAGCTTTGAGAAACACTCATTTGCTCTGTATTCAAAGATGCACTTCTTCTTCTTCTTATTATTATTATTATTATTAATCCTGTTTCTATTGAAGTGTAATAAACATCATTATTTGAACAAGGTCCGCAAGAAACACTTGACTTGACCTCACAGGATCATGAAATACTGTCTGAATACTATTTACTGATAGGCAGATATTTATGCTGAGGTTGCTGATTTAAAACATAACAATGAATGAATAAAATGTCCATAAAAGTTTAGTGCACAGATGTAGATTTCACAACTTGGCTTTATTTGTGTAGATGTTGTGAAATAACTATGAATTCTGAATCGCGGGAAATAATAAACAAAAGAGTTACCTTTTCTTTGCAAATCTCCTTATATGGTATTCGTAGTAAAAGTAGGAAATGATTTTCCAGGCTCAGTCTAAACGTAAGGAGCTCTTAACGTGACCCTCGGAAACCTGAACAGGTCCTAGTAGAGATGCTGACAAGCCTTTTATACCTCCCGCGGAATTCTGCAGAATTCTGCGCTTTGCAGGGAAATTCTGCGCTTGACAGGGAAGATTCTGCCGTTCGCTGGGTAGCAACAACCGCAGGGAAATAATTCTGAGAGAACGCGCTTGCAGTGGCAACCGCACTCTGCTACCGACAGCAACAAAACTTCACCTAAATTGAAAAGTGTAACTAAAACCTATGTAACCCAGAGTGTTAGTTAAGTGTGCATACAACGAATTTATTTCTCAATGGTCAAAATTTGCAATGTGAATAAATGTTTTATCTAAAGTGAATGAGGTCGTAAGCGACCCATAACTATTATTCGAGATAACGACGGGAGCATTCCAAATGTGCCGAAATTGGAAACGAGGCTAGTACCTAGGAAAATTACACAGGTACTTCTGGCATAATAACATCGTGAAGTTAAGGAGCTAGATAGAGGATCCATGATCAGTGTATATGGGAATATCTGAACTGACCGAGAATGATACCAATCATCATTTGGTATTAAATAACAGTAGGTATTAATGCATGAATTAGTATTGTCCGTCAATGTTGACAACACCCACCCACCTAGCTACGATGTCGTAACCCCGTCTATGAGGTAGAGACAACAGTATTAGGACGACCCCTAACTCTTCTTTACCACCGAAAGCTTTACGATGAATGACCTTATTTTTGTAACTGTTTTTAATTTTAAAAGAATGTTTGAGGCTAGATTTCCTGCCCATTACATCACCCTCTGCTTTTCTATTTAGTGTCCCCACAAACAGTAAATACACAGAATCCTTGCAGAATGTAGTACACTTAGTTCAGCATGGTTGTCTAAAAATGTACAACACTGAAAGTAGCTTCAAAGATAAATAAAACATTAGCAGCTCAAAGTGACTCAGTCCAAGTTAAAGTTGTCCTAACATATAATGTACAATGCATCACAAATTTTCATTTACATGATAATTTTCTAACAAATGCACTGACACAGTTGTGAAATTTACTAATTTCATTCGTTTTTGTCACTATAATTTACATGCACCAAAGTAAAACTTAGAAGGTGTACGCGACCATTAATTATTATGCAAAACCTTCCTCCCTAGTATGGTGAGTGTCGATGGTTGCAACGCCTTGGCGACCGTTCTCTTCTGTTCTCTTTTTGGTTATCCCTCATGGCTTCACTTTCCTTTTGTTCCCGGTCTCTTCTGTCTTGATGGTTTCCCCTGTCCCAGGCCTGCCTATGGTTTCCTCTAACCTCTTGTTTTGAATTTCGTCTCTCCTCTTCCTTTTGGTTCCTGCAACCCTCTCCCTTTTGATACTCTGGGAACAATAAATTGTAAATGTTCTCCTGTTCCAGCTCGTCTGAAAAATTTCTTGAATAACAACCCCTCCATTACTGCTAGTGAATCCCACAATAACCAGTAGTGTCGCGAAACTGGACTGGTTGTTGCCATTGCTGTGCTTGTTGGGCGAGTATTCTTCAATTTTGCTGTTAGGATGGGACCTATGTCTTCGTCCGCTTCTTGTAACTTTCTCAACTTTTGTACATCATAGTTTCCACATGGTATGCAAAGATCACTTTTAGATCTTAACTCCCTACCAGAAGTGACAACCTCCGGGTTCTCTTTCTCTCGGTTTGTTTGAGAAGCGACAACCTTCGTGTTTTCTTTCTCTTGGTTTGTTTGTTCTTCTTTCTTAGACCGAGATCGTGTTTTCACACTTCGAAGGGTATTAGCATGGTGATCAGGAGATTCTGGACCCTCTGCTTGTCCAGAACCTATTGGGTCAAGCTTGAAATCAGAGATGACCCCCTCTGATCCCTCTGTTTGTCCAGAAATCATATTTTTCGATACTTGTTGGGTAGTTAAACTTCCCATCATCTCTTGTTCCCTCTTCTGACACTTTCTACATGGACCACAAGATAATGGTTCCATCATGTCAACTTCTGCACAGGTGCAGTCTCTGGGATTTAAACATCGACTTAGAGCATCCGCATTCCCATGCTTAGTACCACGTCGATATTCAATGCTAAAATCATAGGCAGATAGTATCTCTATCCATCGCGCAATACGCCCCTTTGGTTCCTTTAGCTTAAATAACCATACCAAGGCTTTATGATCAGTTCTGATCTTGAAAGTTCTGCCCAGTAGATACTGACGAAAATATTCAACAAAGTATCGTACTGCCAGAAGTTCTTTGTCAGTCACACAATAGTTCTTCTCCGCTTGATTTAAAGCACGACTTGCATAAGCTATTACCTGTTCTTGACTATCTTGGTGCTGACTCAGAACAGTCCCAATGCCAATATCGGATGCATCCAGTACAAATTGACCCTCTGGCTGTGGATAGGCCATAATATCTGGACTAGTCAGTGCCCTTTCTAAATTTTCAAATGCTGCAGTGCATCGAGAAGTCCAATGAAAAGGTTTTCCTTTCCATGTAAGGTCAACCAATGGCCGGACCATTTGGGCAAAATCCTTCACAAATCTGCGATAGTAGCTTCCCATACCTAAAATCTGTCGAACCTCTGTGACATTCGTTGGCACTGGCCACTCTACTATCTTGATAATATTTCTTGGGCAGGACCTTACGCCTTCTTCGCTGACAATATGGCCAAGAAATTCAACTTCTGGTTGCAAAAGGTGACATTTCTCAGGTTGCAGCTTCAAGCTGGCCCTTTGTATCCGAACCAGGACTTCTTCTAAACGCAACAAGTGCTCCTCAGAGCTACGACCAAAGACAATGATGTCATCGATATATATTAAACAGGTCTGCCATTGCAAACCTTGCAACACCAACTCGACAAGACGTTTAAAAGTCCCAGGGGCTCCTGTTAGCCCCATTGGCATTGTCTTGTATTCAAACAGTCCATATTTTGTTCCGAAGGCAGTCTTTTATTGATCTTCAGTCTTTACTGGAATCTGATGGTATCCTGAAGTTAAATCAAGGGTTGAGAAATATGATGCTCCTGCAACGGCATCAAGACAATCACGTATTCCAGATAGAGGGAAAGCATCTTTCTTTGTTAGTGTATTCAGTTTCCTGTAATCCACACGTGGTCTGACCTTGAAATTTTTTTTTCTGACCAACACAATAGGTGAAGCCCAGGGTGAGGTTGATTTCTTGATCACACCCTTCTCTTCTAGCTCTTGTATTGCTTTCTTCTCGTCCTCAGCAAAGGCTAGAGGCACTCTTCGTGGTGGTTGTTTAACAGGCCTGGCATCGCCAGTATCTATGGTAAGCTCTATTAGAGTTGTTAAACCCAGATCATTGTCATTCCGGAAAAATGTATCTTGAAACTTACTCAGTAATCCTGCTATTGGTTTTGCTTCTCTAGGGCTCTTTGTCTTTACTGTGTTGGTATATAACTCCTTCAAGTGCTCTGGTACTTAATAGTTTTCATCTTCCAGTGCCAGCTCTGACAGCTCATTATTATTGTTTGCAGTTTCTATTATATCTGTTTTCCCTTTGTTGTATTCCTTTCCAAGGGGTTGACGTTTAATTCGTCGCACAGCATTGAAATTACTGGCTTCTTCTGCATCTTCCATATTACAAATAGTAGTGTGAACCCCATCATGCTTGTAGGCCTGACCCACTATTGCATCTTGTTTTATGGATGCTGCTGTGGCAAACGGATTTAACATTCTATTACTTTTTGAGTTGGACATACACCTATGTCAACCAGACAGGGAGCCATGATCACTGCATATTTCTCAGTGAAGTTCTCACAAGGCTCCACCATGAACTCCGTGCTGTTGGCTTATTCATCCCCATCCTCTCTTTCTATGAAAACATCGATCAGTTTTTCACTGTATTCTGGTATAATGTAATGGTCTGCTGCCCGAACTTTCCTCACAAAAATGGAGGCCAACTTGTATGCATGGTATTGAAGCACCGCCTAATTTGATGATCCCCTTACTAAGTAGAATGTCTGCTGGACCTTCTTTTTCATTTTGAAGCACGTCAATTCCAAGAAGCCCTTCATCTTCTTTTTCTGCAACGATCACTTCTCTGTCAAGCTTCAGTGGTCCTAGCTCTATATGGAAAACAGCTTTCCCAAATTCTTTTAGTGGTGTGACACCTGCTTCTGCTAGACTGGCAGACTTTTTCAGCTGTGGACGTTTCTCTTTTGATATTTTGTTGTAAACTCTATCTGATATAATGGCTTTTGTTGCTCCTGTGTCCGCTGTAAAAATAAGTTTTACTCCCTCTATGACTCCTTTCAGGTAGATTCCCTCATATTTTGGAAGTCTGCGACGTATAACAGTTATTTCATCTTGTGAGATTTCATTGTAGTTATTCGATGGGCCAGTTGTAAGCAAGGCTGCACTTTGACCCTCAAGGCCAGCCTTTCCTAGTTTAAAGTATG
>JAECUM010020516.1:0-45942 GCA_016617855.1 Megalonaias nervosa | reverse complement strand
CTTAGCAGGGCAGTCTTTCTTAAAATGTCCCTGCTGGCCGCACCCGTAACAAACAAGTTCGTCAGAGTTTCTGTTTCTGCGTCGCTCTGGGACTTTTCTCGATTGCTTGGTACTCCTAACTTCAGTCGTAAGTTCAGCGACCAATCTCGTCAGCTCCATCATTTGCTCTCTTAGTTCTCTGATTGCTGGCCCTTGTTCATCATCCTACGACGACACACCACGGACATGCCTTTTTCCTCCCTGTCGTTGTAGCTCAACTCTAGCGAACGCCTCTAACTCGACAGCTATCTGTACCGCATCGTTAATCGTAGCGGGTCTCGCCTGTTGTACCTTTAAGCGCATGTCAGAATCGTCCAGGGCATCAATAAATTGTTCTTTAGCGAGCGCATCAACCAAAAGAAAACTCGCCTCAGGATAAGGTAAAGTCGCAAGCTGCCGTATAGCCTGCGCAAGTTCTGGTAAGGATTTTCCATTCTTGCGAATTCTACTCCTTAGCTGAACTCTGTATAACTCGGTCTGATTTGGGGGTGCGAATCTCTGCTTCAGAGCATCAACCAATTCAGCGTACGACGTCTTCTCAGGCACTGCCAGCAATTGCTGTGCTTGACCTCTCAGTGCGACACCTAAATACAGTTTCTTTTCTTCCTCTGTCCCAGAATTTAGGGTTGAGCACATCTCGAAGTGAGCGATAAAATCCAACAAGGGTGTCGTCCCGTCGTACGACATCGGAGTAACGACCGGCCTCTTCAAGGTTCTCTGCGGCAGATTAGTCGCCACATCTCTTCCTTCTGTAACCGTTCCCTTGCTCTCAGATCTCTTTCTGTCTTTGAGAACTGCCTGCACAGCATCCATTGTCGCTGTGGTATCGGTTATCTTCTTGATCTCCTGCGACTCCGAGGGTGTCGACATCGCCTGTCCACTAAAGTGAATCTGTCGTCTGGGGACGATTCTTTCTCTCGACCACTCCCATGCCTTCCTGGTGGTCTCCGCACTCATAGCCATAGTCCCCTTCCTTGTAGTTAGTCTTTTCTCCAAATCGTCGCATTCCTTCGTCAAGCGTCGAAACTCATCTTCGAAAGGAATTGCAGTCCTTACCTCTGTTTCAGGGGTCAGCATCCAGTCGCCTACTTGTGACCCTCCGTAAGCCATCTTAATTTTTGTCTTCTACTCCTCGACCTATCCCACCGCTGCCACCAGTTTGTAGCGGAATACTCCCTCGGCTACACTGCCCCGAGTCTCGCTATATCGGGTTCTTTATGATAGGTCTTGTATTAGGAGTGATACCCCGCTGAATCTGTCTGATGACTGGCACTCCAGAGTGTGACAGATTTCCACCTCAGCGGAATACCGTCTTATTTCTGGCTTCTCGGGCGTCGCCGACTTGGTCACAGACTAGTCGCAGGGTCGCCGACTGGTCGCCGACTTGTCGCAGGGTCGCCGACTGGGTCGCCGTCTGGACGCAGGGTCGCCGACTGGTCGCCGACTTGTCGCAGGGTCGCCGACTTAGTCGCAGGGTCGCCGACTGGGTCTTCTTCTGGTCGCCGACTTGGTCGCAGTCGCCGACAGGTCGCAGAGTCGCGTCGTTATCCGCTCTAGATCGATAGAGAGAGACGACAGTGCGAAATGATGAAAGAAGAGTCATCCTCAGTCAAAACGTGTATTATCGCAATCCCTCCGCGTTCGCTTGGACAAGCCTTGCAGCGCCGGGCTGTTGGTCGACGAAAGACCTTGTCTCTAATCTTTTCCGATTCCCTGGCCTGGCTCTCTCCTGTCCAACGTAATACAACCAAGTGTGCTTGCTCTGGCGGGGTGGTTATACTGCTACTCAGCAGGGGACGTCTTTACACTATACCGCTTCCTAAAACACCACTATAGCAGCCACAGTTGGCCCGTATATATACCCAGGCGGAATCACGTGACCCAAAACTAAGACGTTAGATGGCACTACAAAGCCCGCCAAGCATTTAAAATAACAACATAAACTTTAACGAAACGAAATAGTAAATAACGAAACGAAATATTTGAAGTCTATGGGGTTTCCTCGTTACAATAGATAGATAGATATTCATATCTCATTTGCTAATAATATTTGTTAACATTGTTGTCGTGAAGACTAAACAATTGTCCATGAACACTTAATTTGTCGATGGTTTGAAACAAACAATACATGTCCTTCAGTTACCCCATGTTTAACTCAGTCTTTGCAAGGAAAACTATTACGAGCAGAAGATAAGAACACGTAATTTTGAATCGTACACGAAGCTAAGGCGAACCTAATGGAGCAGCTACTAATACCGATACCTCCAGCTCTGGAGTAATAGAGAACGTTTGAATCAGTTTATCCCAAGCAAATTAAAATTAAGTCGACTTACAGCAAGCACTCGTATGATTTTACTTCCAAAGAGTTAAGTCCCCTCTGAATTTATTTGCATTAATGCCGTGGATTTTACAGTCACGGAAATATTTCATACTAATGTTAGATACATTGTACATAAATGTGTAGAGAACATGTGTTCTCACCATCCGTGTGTCGCTATAATGCGAGCTGAGCCCAACCTGATGTCTTATCTTCATATTAAAGCATAATAGACCCCAAAACAAACCAAGACAAGTATTTAAACATGATGCATTTTTACTATTAATAGGAAACTAATCACATTACCAACCAACTACCTGCCAGCATCACTAAGAAACAAGAAAACTAATTATAGACCACAAAACAAAGGTTTACCGAAAACGAGAATGGCCTAACTAGACGATCTTGGTGGACTTTTGTGGTAGGATATTCTTTTAAGACTAGTTATTGCCCGTCCTAGGTAGCAATGATAAAAGAAACTTTCAAGATTAAAAAGTACCAAAAACTTGCTAAGATTGAGATAGAAAGAAAGAACGAAAATAAAAATACAAAAATAGAATTAAAAAAATTGGGACGCCGCTGTGAGTTTGGAACCAGCGACCTCTTATTTGGCAGCGGTGACATACAAAAAGACAAATGCGCTGAAAAGGACACACTAGTGATATAAGTAAATAAATCGGTTTTGAGAAGGACACAGTTTTAACTATACAATGAAGTAATTAAGTTTTCCACGTGTAAATCTAGGTGTAGCCCCATAAGCAGTGCAGTATTAAAGACATACTTATAAATAGGGGGATTGACGTTACCTTATCTAGGAGTTATTTGATATTTCAACGTTATTACACTTTATTAGAAGTAACTAGCATAGCAGAGGCTGTAATGAATGTAAAAGTGCAACATACTACTCTAGGAAAGATAAAAGAATCCCTGACGATTGCAGTATATGCACTGGGTGCAATAGAAACCCCAACAGAGAGTTCAGAATATTATTAGGTTGATTTAGACTCTCTCTTTGTCTCATGCGCGTCTATCGCTCGAAATGTAGAAATTGCTTCACTGGTAAAAATTTACACAAAACACGTCGAATCGGAAAAGGCCAATTATTCTATTTTCAATATGTGGTGGTTTTCAGCAATCTTTCTTTGTCGAATCAAGCACTCGAACTTAAAGATCACAGGTATTCATAGTGTATGCTCAAGAACAAAAGGCAACTTAAAGATTTATATGTCCGCATATATATATATATATATATATATATATATATATATATATATATATATATATATATATATATATATATATATATATATATATATTAAAATTTCCTCCACGAAAGAAGGTATCAGTGAGAATGATGGTCGGAGAAAACAACATAGGATCTGAAACAAGGTATCAAGATAATTGTAATAACTTAACTCTATCCAGCACTGTTTCCGTTTCTCTTTTCAAACAAATATCAAAGAACATTTACTGTTTTACATTGACCTAATACTGCCATTTCATATGTGTTATTTTCTTGGATAATGAAAAGATGCTTACTGATTTATGCAGAAAAGAGGTATCAGATCACTGTGATCGCTGACCGATGAGAACAAATGGCTTATTTAAGAAGTTTTTTTCTACATTTCATTCCTCATCGAACCAAGGTTTGTGGAGAATGCAACACCCTACACCCAAAATATTAAATTTTGATGAAAAAGATCTGGATATATGTGAAAGTTTACATTGGCAACATATATTGTAACTATTTTCTTCAGATATATAAAACACCTAAATATCATTTAGCGAGTCTTCAACACACCATTTGAGGTCGTAGGTTTACTTATAAGAATCATCTAACTGGTGCACATTATAGTCCAATATATGTTTCATATTCTCTGCTTATTTCTTCTTGCTACTCTTTTTAACATAAATACACGGGATATGTTGTACTGAGATAACAAGTTAATATTTACTTTATATCAATTTTCCAATTAATCACTGAAGAATGTAAGTTTGAATTTACATTATACATCTATAGCAATGTCGTTCAATACGAAAATATATAGTTTCATCGCTTTTTAACATTGTGTTTCAGATTTGATATAAGACGTCATATATTTAGGAATTCCTCTTACCAAGGTCGGTGCTTGTGTATCAAAAATTAAGAAGAAAGAACGTGCGCAATCTGGTGCCAAGCATTGGTCTGGACATTTTGTAATTACAGTGTCTCTCCAGTTAAAATGCCTTTGTATCTTAATTGATAAGAAATAAATTGGCTATTCGCTGAAACAATTTTTTTTTTTGTTGTTTTTTTTTTTTTTTTTTTTTTGTGTTTTTTAACGTTTTAAAGGTTACGACTTTAAAAAGAAGATGAATAGAATGTATGATTATATTAAGCTATAATGGAAAGAAAACTGCTTTCAAAGCGTTCTTACGGATAATGTAAAGATGCTTATCGATTTATGCTCGCCTGATGTTAGTACATTTGCGGCCTTGTTTTAAATATAATACTCAAAATTAGAGTCAAGTCTGGCTACGCGCACTTGCGTAAGTAATTGTAGACGGTACTACCTGTGATTATTGCCTCAGAGTTGGCAGCTTCAACTAGCTCCCGCTGAAATGTCCTCCTTGATGGATACAAAAGCGGCTGAATAGATATGCTCGTTTCCCTGGCAGTGAAAGCAGATGGCAATAACTGTGTGGACAGCGCATGACATCAGCTCTTGTGCTGCAGAACCCGATGGCCATAAACCGCATGTGTACTTGTGCCACATGATTTAGACAGGTCTGGATGAGAGAGTGAGGCTGACTCTATGCAACTTTCTCTGACTTGAGTCCAGCTCAGGTGCAAGTTATGACATTATCCCCCTAACCGTACCAGATACCCTCAAGTCCTGTGGCAATGGGCGAGTGGCAAAGCAGGATTTATGGATTCACTGGTAGATGTAGCTGCAGACATGCACACGGGATTATCAGGGCGTATGATCATTTTTCACCGAACAGATGAAGTGGAACTCGGCAGGACCATAGGCGATTGAGCGTCCCTGTTTAGGATTACTTTGCTCACCCCGCTTAGTAAGAGGTAGGGGCACGAAAAGGTGCCATGAACATTGCCTGTTTCACCTTAATCCTGGTCACTATACTGCACCTGATCGGGATCGCTCATTAGTGGTCGAAAATCAAACAAGAAGACAAAGGTGACGCCATTTGTCCCAGTGCATGGAATGTAGGCACATCAGGGATAGGCCGGAAAGATGAAGAGCTTTAGTGGGCAGAGAACCAGATAGCTGCGCTGAGTGAAACTCGCGTAGCTGATGAATGTCATTTTACTGAAGTAGGAGCCGCCTACAGCTTCTTCTGGAATGGCCGAAGTAAAGAAGAGCGGAGCAAATCTGGTGTTGAGTTTGCCATCAAATAAGAGCTCGTCAGCAAGCTCACAAATCTCCCGAAACGTGTGAATGACAGACTAATTCAAATGAGGACACCACAGTCTGGACAATACATATACATGCAACTTTCTTTAGCGCCTGTGCACTGACCATGACCAACTCAGATGAGTCCAAGGACAAATGCAAAGGAGCTGGAGTCCCTCAAGAATGGAAGGCAGACAATCTCAGCTTAGCGACTTCAATGCTAGAGTTGACCCAGATCACCAGACATGGCCAGACGTTATTGGCTAAAATAATTTTGGCAAATGCAACAACAATGGACTCCTACTACTGAGGGAATACGCTGGATAAGACATACTTATGATCAACACCGACTGCCGCGGCTAAACCGCCACAAGTTATATTGGATGCGTCTGGCATCTTAGTGATTACGTCATCGTCAGGAGAAGAGACATAGAGGATGTACGAGTGACAAGGGCCATGAGAAGTCAGAATGCTGGATTGATCACAGGCTCGTAGTCTCCAAACTCAAAATCCGGACTCCAAATTGAAACAGGAGAATGTAAAACAGGCATTTGTTGCAGAACTGAGCAGCCAACTAAAACAATTGTTGTGATCTCCAAAAATGTCTGGGAAAACTGGGCATTTTTCGGAGACTCTATGTTTACTCGGCTGCATCCACTACCCTCGCCCTCAGCATACTTAATTATCAATATTAATTGCATGAGAACAATATTTCCTTACGGAGACTACTAAGCGAGAAGACCTGGGTCCAAAAGGTATGTTTAGATTACAAAACTTCACTATCTAGGAAGGCTGTCTTCAACAACATCAACAAGAGGACTGTCCAGTGCAAACTCGAAGCAACACGGCAGATAAGAATCAGGAATGAAATAAGAACTTCTTTGATGCTTTGGGGACAACTGACAAGCCACAGGCATCAGAAACATCTCCAATACTGAGTGTTGATATTACCACGCTGCTCATTGACAAACAAAATATACCACAGAGATGGGCACAACACTTCAACAGCATCCTCGGTCAGCAATCATCTACTAGTGATAAGGCAACTGGTCGACTGTCCCAAGTGGAAATCAACATATATGTTGCTGATCCTCCAATGCTGACTGAAATTAAGAATGCAATTGATCTACCGTAAAATTGCAACGCACATGTAGCAGATACTATACCAGTAGAAGTCTACAAAGGCGGATGCGTACACATAGCACATTAACGGACATAGCACATAAACTCTTCCAATCAAAGTGGACTCAATGAACTATATATCTGTAGTGAAGGGATGCATCCAATTTCCATCTGTTCAAACGCAAAGGCAAGCGACAATCGGCGACAACCACTGGGGCATCTCCTTGCTGTCAATAACCGTTAAAATAATTGCCAGAATTCTACTGAATCGTCTTGTGCATCACATCGATCTAGGTCTCCTGCTTCAGAATCAATGTGGTTTCAGGAAAAAACGAGAGACCACAAACATGATATTTGCAACTCGTCAACTCCAGGAGAAATAACAGTAACAGAAGTCCATCCCGTACACAACCCTACAAAAATCTTTCACACAGTCAGTCGTAGAAGCCTCTGGAAGAATGATGGCAGAATTTCGTTACCCATGTTCGCGTCGGGGACGAAAGTGAATCATCTGAACCAATCCCTGTCAGCAGTGATGTCAATGATGGCCACAGCTCTCTTTAGCATGATGTTATTTGGCAAGGTTAGATATTCCTTCCGTGATTATGACACTAATATCGACAACAGGTACCGGACTGTTGACAAATTCATTACTTTGAGGATGTTATGGTCGAAGACGATTTTACTGGAAGTGACTGTTTGTGATCTCCTATTTGATGAATACATTTCTCTGAATGCCAGTTCTGAGTCCGACATGTAACAGAGTATGGACCATTTATCTTCAGCTTGCAGCTATCTTGTTCTCACCATCAGCATAAAAACGGAGGTGTTTTATCAACCTGCACCAGGAAAGCCTTACGTGGAGCCTACCTTGACAGTGAATAGCCAAATCCCCCAGGCAGTAGAGGTGCTGTCCACATCGATGACGACACCAGCGTCGAAATTGCCAAATTAAGTGCATCCTTTGACAGTACGCGCAAATGGTCGCCACAACGGTCGACAACCTCTGAACCCCTTAAATACTAAGAACGTGCTCGGCAAAACAACATTTCATGCTGGTAATGGTTCCCATGCCGCCACTAGGCTAGAGTAGGGTTAAACTGCTCCACAATGCCCTGCGCGCGTTAATAGCAGGCATTACCTCGCCACGCACACACGCTGATACAGCGCCTAAAGACTTCTGGCCGGAGCCAACCTACACCAGATTTGGCCTCTTTAACGGCCTCCGTGTGTTGATACGCGTCAGAGCGTCGGCGAGTTTGGAAACTACCTTTTTGGTCAAGGGCTCAACTTCTTTTCAACGGCTGACAAAGTCGTAATCCAAAGCACATGCCGTTTCAAACAACTGTTTGCCATTGTGGGTTTCTTTTTTCTATTTCTTTGGAATGAAAACTGAACTAACTTGTATCATATAAATTCTCAATTTGTATGAAACAAATGAAGAAATATTGTCTATTCTATCCATGCAACTTAAGACTAAGCTCTAGAAACTTTTTCCTCAAAATGTCCTTCTTCAAAACTTCCGTTTGCTCAAGTTTTCCCGTATGACATTGCATATGTGAGCGAAAGGTTAAGTACGATTTAGCATCAGAGTGTTTTAATTATTCCCAAAGTGAATGGTATTTTTTATTTCTTTGTTTTATATGTAGCCGTGCATATTACAGTGAATAAATTCATAAAAGACGTTTGAAAGAAATAAAAAATATTTATGTCTATTTCTATCTCTTTGTATTTTCACATGTTTATACATTAGATATTTTCCAAACAGAAACTTAACCTCCCTTAAGACAACTGTCATAAGATATGAAAGGTACTCTGCTCATGGTAATTAATTGCCGACTGTTGCTTAAGGTTTCTTTGCCTACAGTATTTAGCATTATAAATTATGAATGCATTTAAAATTTAACATGTTTTAATTTAAGGTCACTGGAATTAGAACCAACGTTCTGACTTTTGTTACTCGCGGTTAGATTACTTGTTAATAATACAAATGCTGATGTTTTAAAACAAAACCAGTTGTAAGATATTTTCATCGGGTGTGTTGCTAAATATACAAATGATGAATTCTATGGAAATTTACAAATATAATATTTCGTTCCAGTGAAGTTTTAGTGTGTACTAAAGAATACCTAACATATTGTCTGTAATATAGGATCAGCAAATCAAGCTTGTTATTGTAGGGAAATGTATCATAAATCATGCGTCCATATCTCACAGTTTCAAAAAAGATCTCGTAGAATTTGAACCACCCTGACAGCTTTTTCTCACGGAATATTAGATTTCTTATGCTATCATTCGTTCTTAGTGATATTTTGAACCAAAAGACCATATATTCCAATTCTTTTTTCATCATAAGTTGCATGTTTGATGTTTGAGTAAGTATGTATGAATGTTTTATGGCACGTCAGGACATTAATGGTTAGACGGTGCTGATTAATAGTTAAGTTCTAAAAATGTAAATATAAAGAATTGCAACAAACTTTTAAAACATCTATATAGAACGAAACTAGAGCAGAATATATAGGTATTAACATCATAGGCATTATGCATGATATGATCATCATCAGACAATAGACTGGTTGGCAAAAATTGCAAATTCAATTTTCGATGTGGACGAAACTGGGAAATCTACTAACCAATCCCACGGCCTATTTCCACCTGTCCAATGTTGATAAATCTTTATATATAATAACACTAAGTTGATATAATTATTTTCTTCCGCCATTACTTTGTACCCGTGAGTGGTGCCCTGATATTTACAGCGTTTATTGCCATATGAAACGAAATTAAGTTGGTTTCGGTTATAACTGATATAAAGACCCCAAATCGGCCATTTTCATGTGCCAAACGTTTGCCGATCGAAATGGTTGTAGTAAATTCACGTTATTTCGCTAAGATGACAAAAGTAGTAGTAGTGCCAATAATAATAATAATAATAATAATAATAATAATAATAATAATAATGATAATAATAATAAGAAGAAGAAGAAGAAGAAGAAGAATGAAGAGTAAGGGAGTATAATTAAACATAGCCTAAGAAGATGGCCTAGTGAAAGAAAGCAAAAGCAAAGATAAATATCAGCAGCTGGAAAGACACGATATAACGTCTTATTAAAGAAGTAAAGCGATAGATACAGGTTTTTGCGGAAGGAAAATAACAGTCCATTGCTGATGATTGAGGCTATCAACGTTTGGGTGGAATGAAGTAGTATCCATCGCAGCACAAAATCAGACACTTATGGTTTGCAAAGTAAAAGCAAATGAACAGATTCATTAATATCTCCGATGTGCAAAATAAGCATCAGTAAAAACTGGACTGGTTATTAACCCGCTCATTGAAAATAGAGTTCCACCAGTTTTAAAAACAATGATGCGACATGAACTTACACAAATGGATCTTGCTGCTTTGAATTGTGAGATTTTGACGCATGATTTACGCAAGCATCAGTATTGCACGTGACGATTGAATACAGACTTTTAGTTTGCAAAAAGACTGTTCTATATGTACTTCATGCATTATGTATTCAAGAAGAAATAATTCATGTGAATATAACGATCATTGTTTTCCTAAGTTGAAACTTTCGCCCTCAAACACTTTCCTCATGACATAGCAAACGTTTAAACTTGACAACTCTTTGTTTATATGAAATTTGCAAAACAAGTACTTAATAATTTACAATTTTGTCTATGAGGAGCATTTTAAACTTCCGGAAATAAAACCACTTCTTGTGTTCCCCTATTTCGGCAAGTTCATCGTACCTGTCCTCAGCCTCATAAGCAAATGCTTTGAATGTCTTTCCATCTTGGTGTATTAGAACGGTTGTGGGGGCTTTCTCTGACACGAACTGTCCACCCGACTAGACTTTTGCAGATATTTGTGTTGGGTCATTTTTGAACTGATGCTGAAAGCTCTATGCCCATCCAGAGTAAGTCGTTCCAAAGTCTATCGCTGCGATCAACGTTGGGGAACCCTTTATTAATATGAAGCCGTTCTTTCAAAATCTAAACATGTTATAGAATAAGTAAATGTATAAGTGATCATATTCTATTCTTACAACCTAATCGCCAATTACTTACATATCTCTATATGTTATTACGTACGTACGTACGTCCAAATAAAAATGCATATAGACATACATATGCCCAGCATCTGCTTTTATCTGACTGAAAAATACAACAATTTAAAAAAAAAATTGTATGCTTTCAATTCTACCATTTAAGTACACTCCTTTTCATAAACCATTGATTGCTTTTAAACAAAAAAGACTTTATTCAATGCTGATGTATCTGCATAAAAGAATATAGGAACACGTGATTGAACCGAAGTTAAAGGTTAAAAACAAATGCAGGAAGAGACAATGTTCAAGATCATTTAAAGGATGGAATCATGTGGAAAGTGACTCATTTTCATAAACTATTGATTGCCTTGAAACAGAAAATTTTATTCATTGCTGATATCTCTGCATACCAGAATACAGAAACACGCTATTGAACCGAAGTTAAAGGTTAAAAAGAAATGAAAGAAGAGACAACGATCAAGATCATGAAAAGGATGGAATCCTCTATGATTTAGAAAGTGACTACTCAACGTATAGTATGTAGTCTCTATTGTCAAACATTATCATATTCATGTAGTCTAATTACAAATGATTGGCAACAAAAGAAAAGAAATAATAAATTTATGAGATTACATACCATTTTGATGAATTTCGTTAAAAACTCCTGCAAGAGATTAATAATATTAATAAAATCAGCCATACGTATTTGTGTGGAATACAGAATTACCAACCATGGATCATATTAATTTGAAGGCAGACATGAGGTTTTTACGACTTTCTGCCCACAA
The DNA here is from genome assembly GCA_016617855.1 of Megalonaias nervosa. Classification (NCBI taxonomy): domain Eukaryota; kingdom Metazoa; phylum Mollusca; class Bivalvia; order Unionida; family Unionidae; genus Megalonaias; species Megalonaias nervosa. The sequence continues at coordinate 34,223 of JAECUM010020516.1, read as the reverse complement.
CAAATTCTGACCCAGAAGATTTTAGTTTCATATTCTACATAAAGCATATGATTGTTTTCGTATTCTTCTGTTGATTAGTATATTTCAGTTTATAGCTGTTAGTAAACTACAGACCTCTATAGCTGTAATGTAAATTTGTTTTTATTTTTCAAAGACGATCTGATTTCAATTTCCTGTCATCAGGTGTATTCTTGCTCGAAACTTCATCCCACACAGCATTCTCACACGGGCAAAATGTGTCACACATGAACAGGAATACGATATAAAGCGCATCTAAACAGCTGATAGAAAGGTAAACTCTATTTCCTTTAAACTCTTGACCAGACACGAGTCCCTCGAACGGATTAGAGCTATATTTCCGGGAATTTGTACTAACTGCTTTGTGCTAAAACCATATCTGATATTACTGAGAAACAACATTTTCAAATTAGCATGTGGCAGCCATATTTGACTTACATCGACACCATTTTTAGCTAGGACCAACTAGGCAAAATATAGGTCTTTTGGTAGAAACACTTATGTTAGAGCAGATACGTTTTCTAATTGCAAATCTGAACTAGTTTCAGAGGTGATATTACCACAGGACAACACCACAGTGGCGCTATTAAGTGTTCTCATAATGTTGCATTTCAATATCTCACCATGTAATATATAATACTAACACATATCCACATTTCCATAATCTTTCTCTGAATCTAACGAAACACACACTAAGAAGCCCTATTAATAAAGACAGCTGATTGACATTCAGAAATTAAGGTGACAACCAAGTGCATGACAGTTCCTATAAACCGCTTGGAAAAGTATGTGAAATATTGTGAACACATTTGGAAAAGCAAACTCGGGTTAGAGTGAAAGCGATTGAGGCATTCTTAAATATGGCATATACAAGTAAAATGAAATACAGGAATTATGTTTTGCTATAGCTGGATGGTACTGATGTGTTAGCACGTGCATCAAATTAGTATACCTATGGAGTTTTCATTAAGAAATTAACTTCCTTGTTCAGCGTATACGACAGTCAACAAATAAAAAAACTTTGAAAAGAAAATTTAATTTCAGTTCTATTCAATTTAATTTCAGTTCTATTCAAGTAAACGCCACAGAACAGACATTTACATGAATACTTGTTTTGATAGTGAATTTACATAGAATATCAATTTGGTAAAAGTGAATTTCTGTTTCGTGTTGGATGCAGGGACGCCATTGACAGATCAAATTTCCAAACCTCAACGTAGATTATTTTTCTCACCCAATATTTTCCTTTAAAGTAAAAAGAACTCTTCACTAATGTAATATAGTTCACATCCAAATGTTTACATGCGGCTCATTAATACAAATAAGTTAATGCGGGCTGTGGTGTGACCGTTCCATCCGAAGTACACAGTTTATACGCGTGAGCAAAGAAAAATAACAACATATAACGTCGCATAGTAATGAGGTATTATCACATCTAATATATGGATGTTATATGAAATTAACAATAAATAATTAATATTTATTACAAGAAACTGTTTCATTTTCATCAGTTCCAATTTTGAAAAGTTATATTGTAAATAATGAAACGATACTGGGTACTCAGCTCTACTGTAGTTATACTTAGTACAAGCTGTAACGAAGAGTAACATGTTGCATTAGATTATTCATGGGTAATTAGAGATGTGTGTCACTATCGTATATAATTCTTCTTTTCTTTGGAGGAGGTGAAACTGTTTGTGACATACTTGTGTTGTCCTTAATATTGATTTTAAAATTATCCCCGTGTACATAAGACCCTCCAAATACGGACCCTAGCTGACAACCATGTGCTAAACTTCCAAGTTCAAGGATTCTTTGAAAATATATTTTTCTCTCTTGGAAATATGGCAAGTGCTACAGTGAAATTTGCTTATGGATTAATGTGTTGACGGATAAATGATTCCTTCTTGCTAGTAAGTGCATTATTTGTCATTAAATATTTTAGGTATATTTTTGACTCAACTGGGACATAATGGAGATGCTTAACAAAATTAGAATAAAGCATGTTTGACATAACACATTTCTGGCTGTTACCAAGTTTTCTGTAGTTGTTAAGAGAGTTAGGCTATGAAGTGTACAGGTCTATAGTCTATGTGCATGGATCAGTGTTTTCTGTCATAGTTCATTTCAATTAGCATTGAAAATTTTATCCTATCTGTAGCAAAGTCAATTTTCAGGTCAGCGTCATTAAACGTAGCTAACAGTAAACAGTTTGTTTCACACTAAGTGTTTAAAACTAGTTAGGTAGCTCTAGCTACATTTAATGACGCTGACCTGAAAATGTACTGAGATAGGCCTGCATGTAGGACAAAATTGACCATGCTGTGTGGAACGAACTAGCATGATACCAAAAAGCTCGACATCGTGTGCATGTGTGTCTTTGTCTCTCTCTCGAAATGTTTTTGTATGGTGTGTTCTCAAAGATGGATTGACCTTAAGTTACTATGTTTTTGTTATATATTTGTTGTTGTTGTTGTTTGATTTTAGAACAACTACGTCAGGCACATCAGAAGATAACAAGGATTTCTTTTTTTAAAAGTATTTTTGAGCGCGTGGACACTTTGATTGAGACGACTGGTCTGAGATGACTAGACTGAGATAAGAAAAGTAAGGTTAGCAAAACAGCTAGATTTCTCTGTCGCATGGATGAGAAATGGGTTTCTCACAAATGGTTCCGAATATCATCTTCAACGGTTAATATGCAAATGAACTTGGAAAAATGTTAAAAATGCTCCTGTCCAGAAGTTGATAAATTACAATATCTGGATATATGTGTGGCTTTCAAAACGTCTGTACAAATGACATGAAACTTCGTATTTTGAATGAAAATGCAGCAAGAAAAGCTTTACTGAACTTAAAACTCAGAACATTACTGATTTTGATTATATAAAAATAGGCTTTGGGTACGCAAATTCTGGCCAAAGTCAGGGTGCAGCCCAGACGAACTGGTCTTCGACCCATCTGTACCAAGAGAGAAAAGCAAATATGTATTGGTGGAAACAAAATGTCTTAAAATGTTCAAAAATATATTACTATATAACATAGAGGATGTTGTTTTAGATGGATTCATTTCTAAGAAACAACTAAAATACGCATATTTTAAAATAAAAGATCGCATAATAATTCTGGAAATAAGTCATCAATATTTTGCTTAGATACCTGTTGTTGGTAGCAGGCTTGACATGAGGTGATTTTGTTTATGTGGTGACCTTTTGGAATTAATGTTGAAAGGATTCGCCGACATCAAATTTCAATCAATGAGCTTGTCGAGAACACCGCTTCGGTGTGGTATCATGTACTAGTGACAGCGATGTTTGAAATGAGAGTCAAATTATTTTGAACTAATGTAACTTGTGACATTGCATCTTTACCATTATCAGTCCTAAATGAATGAAATATTGTTGATATATTGCACAACTCTCTTTTATCATACACCTTATTTGTGCTATATAAATATATTACTATTGAGAATATGTCTCCCGTAAAGTAAATTGACATATACTTTGCACCATCATACGTTCCATAGAAATTAAGATCTTGACAAGTACATTCTCTTGATTCCTTTTTTTGTCAATAAATATTTACAAGAATGAAATGATTTTGAAGAAATCCATATTTGTTGATATTTATTTATTCATACAAGTGAAAATTTGTCAAAGTGACTTTACGTTTAATATGTATTATACACAGACACATGATTAAGATGCTCCAAAAAGAACATAATACTAAACAGTGAAATGGTTGTAAATGTTCATGTTATAATTAATATTCTCTAATCATAAAGTTATAGAATTAAAACCCTACCCTCAGGAATAAAGAAAAAATCTGATTGATGGTAAACAATATTTTGAACTGTTCGTAACGTTGTATATACATCTATGAAACGAATCATACAACACTAATTGATTTATGATTGGTGCTAAACTCAAAGACTCAACTACATTTAAGAACTGAAAATTTTTCAGACTCTCGATCACACCGCTCCATATGAATCCGCGCCTTTGCAATCCGCTATGTTTGTAACTCTTCCTTTGGTGTAAGATTCCTCCCGTTACCTAAAAATGGCGGAAAATTAATCGACACTTGTATAGGCAGAAGTAATTTTTCAATTGTAAAACCACAAAGCGCCAAGATCAAATCACCCGGATAGAGACGATTCAAACGTGCACTCTTATCAACAATGTCGTCACATACATCCTTCATGTAAGTATGATGTAAACGTTATAAGAAAGTGTTTGGCGCTGTTACTATCGGGCAATTGTTGGAGTGATGATATTTATAAGATGAATGTAAACTTCCTTGATGACCAAAGTCCTGTGGAATTGCACAAAAATTCTATACAGTTGACTGAGCACCGCATATTTTGAATGAATTATAAAGTCTTGATACGAATTTCTTAAGATGATATCGGTTTAGGACCAATCCGGTGGCCTAATGGTTACAGCGTCCGCCTCGGATGCGGGAGGTCGTGAGTTCGAACCACGGCCGAGTCATACCAAAGACTTTAAAATGGTACTAACAGCTGCCTCGCTAGGCTTTCAACATTGAGAGGTGTTAGGACTGCCACACTGCCCACATCGTAGCGCTATGAGTAAAAACAATTAAGCTAGGTAAAAGTCCAAATCACACACACACACACACACACACACACACACACACACACACACACACACACACACACTCCTCCCTTTAGACAAATTCCTGGCACGATCTCTGAACGTCTCCTGCACTTGGGATCTTATGTGTAACATTGAAGCAGCTACCCAGTAAAGCTACTCTTGAAATTGAACTCACTCCTGATTTATAATTATACTAGATCAACAATTAACCTACTTGAGCAAAGATCATATAGCTCAGTTCATGTTTCCCAGCAGTAAACACTTTGAAATATGTTAAAATAAAGAAACCATAATAATCTGATTTTTCTGTCATTTCAAGTATAGAAATATCATTTACATACATGGCCGGTGCCCCTGAAACTGCTGGAAAATACAGTAAACAGGCCAAAAAACTACACAAAGAAAAGCTTTAAATCTTGATTCTAGTGAGAAGGCAGAATTACTGTGATAGAACTGAACAGTATGTGATTAAAACTTAAAGCTATGCATGGAATATTGCATATCATTCATATAGAAGATTTTCAGGAGAAGCTTCTGAACTCGATGGAGTCATATTTGAGATATTGTTTGTCTTTTAAAAGTTATATGTGCATGTTAAGTTTCTTTTTTTGAACAAGTTTAGATACAGATTTTTCTTATCCTTTTAGTCCTTATAAAGGTGAATATAACTTTTATCAGTGTCATTATTCTTCTTTAAAACATCGTTTTAAATTTTTTGTTACCGGCAATTATATGCTACTCGGTAAAATAATCAGTTAAATATTTTTTTTATGTTGCAGCAATAGCATTCTTGAAGTAGTCAGTGTTTCCCAAAACATCTGAGACTCTGGGTGTGTTTCCAGGTGTCTTCCATTTGTAAAGCCTGAATTTTCAATAAATATAAAGGTTCACTTCAAAATTAGGTAAATCGTTTTTGGTTAGGTAACTTTAGATACGCATAGGTATTAATTGTTAAAGAAAGGTAATTTAACAGATGCAGTTAGTTGGTTGGCATTTTAAATGACACTTTTAGCACAATATTAGTTACGTCATTCTGAGGAAGTCGGAACTATATGCCTTTCTCAAGGATATGCCAAGGTGGTTGTAGTAGTAGAAAAATATAAGGTTTCTAGCTCAGAGACCCCCTTCCCCCTCCAAAACCCTTCTATGTTGACAGTTTCTTCAGCAGCCTCTTCTAGCTCAAAATGATGAAGGCTTTTCTGACAAAATATGTTTTGTCGGGGTAAGGGTGTCTCTGATCTAGAAACACTTCTATTTTTCTACTACTGTAATTAATTTATTGTTGTTAGATAGCATTATATTGGAGATTAGAAATATTATATAATATGAGTTTTTATAGTGAGCAAATATAAAGTGTTGGATTTAATCTAACAGATTTTTTAAACGATTTAATTCCATTAAATCAGCTTCGAGATATACTGGCATAAAACCTAATATAATAAGTGATTGTATTAAAAAAAGTTGGTTATCATTTATCGAGCAAGTACGGATCATTATGGTTGTTTGCTGACGAAGACGATGAGCGAATAATAGGATGAACAACTGATCCAATGTTATTTATTGATAATATGGTTGATGTACTTTTTTTTATAGCGATATTAATAAATGTTAGATAAAATTATTTTTACAACATCATCGCAGGTTTTTAGTTCAGAGACCACCTTCCCCCTCCAAAACACATCTATGTTGACATTTTTTTCAGCTCCGATGATGACTTTCATATGACAAAATAATAGGGTCTCTGATCTAGAAACACTGTTACAGCCATGTTTAATGATAATTATTTTCGTCTTTGCTAACTCTCATTGGCAGAATATCTGTTAACATACTGTCAATAATACGGAACTCTCGTATTAAGTCGTCCATATCATATTTTACACCTCGCAAATAAGATCGTATCTGATCAAGTAATTTTTTATAAGTGATACTTGCTGTTTTACAAGTATTTTTTTGGTCTCAAGTCGAGACTCAATTTTTTACACGCCGTTGAAAGAGAAACACCAACACCAGATATTATTAATAAAAACGGGTTTTTAATGATGCTTCACTTGAAATTATACCAGAGCTTGTCATCAGCAATGGTAAATATGATATTACTCGAAGTACTCTACTGTAATATTTGTAACATTGTTTTACACACCAAAGGTTTTTATGATAATATCTGTAATATTGCATTAGAGCGTCAACATCTTGTTTTGGAATTTCTTCTGAAATATGATTGAAATCGATGATCTGTGTTTTCATTATACAATATTTGTTTACAGTTTTACACCATAGTAAAAAGTCTAGCACCAACAATCGAATCAAGAAACTAACGAAACTTATTATTGTTAGGATCAGCTATAAAATCTCTGTATTTGTCATAAACATCTGAGGAAGTATCATTAAATCGTTTATATGTCAATACCTCATTTTTCTTTAACCAACTGTAGGAATCAAACGTGTTTTCTACCTCATGTTCATACAAGTCTGTTTTATTTACCAAATTACCGTATTCTCTTTCTGTTTCATCAATAAACCCTAGTACCAAGCTTATTTGATCCAACGTAAAATTTTTGAGGACAGGATGTTGTCTGATAATTGCGTATGCGGTTATGAAATTTATTAGCTTTAATTTTCGGAGTCTGTCTCGTTCAATTGTTAGAAGACCAATAGTATTAGCTACTATTTACATTAAATTTTTATATGGTTGTGTTAGTATTTTCTCAACTTCATTGTAATAATTTCGTAATGACAATTGTCTAGAGCGTTGGAGCGATGGAAAGTGGAACATCATCTTTATCGCTTATGTCGTGATAAGAAGAATCAATCTTTTTTTCTTCCAAACTTTTTAGAAAAAATATTCTAAAAAAAAACTTTTTCGCTTTGCATCATCGAAATTATCGATTTCCTCGTTAAGATTTTTTATTATCTCTGGAGATTTATTAACAATAATCCGATCAAACTCGGGTTTTTTACGTATCATCGGTAAAATTGCATTTGAGTACACTCTAACTATTAACGTTATATTTAATGATATCATTCTAACAACTTTACCTAGGGTTTCCTTGTCGTGGTAGTACATGCCGAGATGTTTAAAAATGTTTCGTTTTGAAAAACTATTGTATAACTTCTTGGGTTTTTTTATTCCTATTATCTTAGATTCCGCTAGTTCGTCGAGATAATCATGGATATTGTTTACTCGTTCTTTTTCCTCTACTACTTCACCATAAGCTCGCCTCTTTATTAAGTCTGATTTTATAATCAAATCTAGATTTTCAAAATTAAGCTCGAGTAATATATTTTATAGCAGAATTTCAATTTGTTTTTGTTCTTCTAGGCAATCATCAGGATGACAGTAACTGCTTATAATATTAAGGCTTTCTATTGCTTCAAATAGTTGTGGTCCTCGCATATGCACAACGAGAATAAAAGTTTTTCTTCTTCTGACAATGGAGAGTTTATCACTGGAATTGAAAAATGTTTCCTAGTTTTTATCACACGTGCTGAAAGTGATTCGTTTCCAATACCCATTTTAGGGTTAAAAATATTATCATAAAATTCTCTCGCAACGGTTATAAGCGGTGGTGACATTTATTTTACAACGTTAGATTAAATCTGATCATCAAGTGTGTATATCTGAAATGCTGCCAATCCTGGAAACGGATGTTCAGCAGCGATCACATAAACTCGGAAATACAAGTACTTGCTGACAGTATTTTCTGTCGGAATCGTAAAATATTGCATTGTTGAAATATAAGTGTCTGTTGTACTGTATAATATTACTCAGTCGATATCACTGTTTGATCGTTCCAATTGCCGATTATAAATTCGACCAACACTAGAGTTTAATCGACCTCGCAAATGAAATTGCCAAATAGCAACTGCAATAGGACATTTAATTTTAATCCAAAAATGTTCAACTTCTCCGTTAATAGTCCATTCTTGTTTCTCAGAGAAAGCGTTTATAAGGATAATTTTCAGGGTAATATGATAATGCACTTACCTCAAACCCAACACGGTTATCAGTTGCCTTAAAAAGTGTTGGAATATACGCAATATTGTTTTTGGTTCGTTTTATACCACCACCAGATACACTGTCAACGTACGCTTTATTCGTTAGATCATTATGGTTAACTGAAACATGTTGTTGTTATTTTTTTGTCTTATATTTATGTTACCTGATATTGGTCCACCGGATCGTTTAAAATTCGGGGTGAGTTCTTCTTTTAACTGAGCGTAACTAATAGCATCAGTCTCATTAGCTGGTGATGTTAGTAAAGTTATCGGTAATCCAGTTATTTTTGAGTTATTGCTCATCACAAGGTTACCTGTCAATGTGTCGCCAGCCTTGTTAAGTTTATTATCGTCGACGGATTTTAGTTGCGCATAACTTGCAGCTTGTGTATTATCAACATTTGCTGGTGGATACGCAGTTTCCAACCCAATAATTATTTTACTTGACATGCTAATATTACCTGAAACCGTTCCACCGGTTTTGTTAAGCTTGTTATTATCCACATATTTCAACTGCAAATAACTTACCGCTTGTGTTTGATTTACGTTTGCTGGCGGATACGCGGTTTCTAAATTTTTTTTTCCTGACATATCCAAGTTACCGCTTAAAGTTCCGCCGGCCTTGTCAAGTTTGTTACCGTCAACAAATTTTAGTTGTGCATAACTAACAGCTTGTGTATCAACAACCTTTATTGGCGGACAATTTGTTTCTAAACCTAGAACTCGTTGATTTGACATAAACAGGTGTCCTGTCATTGTGTCGCCGGTTTTTTTGACTAGCGATGACGTATCAGTTATTATTGGTTCGTCAGCGGAAACAGATCCCGTAAGTGCTGTTCCAAACTTTGTGTAACAGGTCATATTATGTAAACTATGTAACATAAAATTGTATAACAACAATGGCGAAGTCATCGATATTAAATTTTGACACCAAACGATTAATCAAACATAAACACAATAACGAACTTCCAGATTGTCATTATCTTATTGTTGGTCGTACAGGCTCTAGTTTAAAAAATCTTTTGTTAAATCTCTTACTCAACGATAACTTTAATTACGATAAGGTATATACTTACACAATTAATCCGCAGCAGGACAAATACGAGTTATTACGCGAATACAACGATAAACTTCGTGATGAGCTTGACGCTGGCGACGATATATTTTTAATAAAACAACCAGAAGAATTAATTCCAGTTCGCGAACTTGATTCGTCCGAGCATAAAATAATCGTATTTGACGATATTCCGCTAAACAACGAGGAGATGAATAAGATTAAGTCGTATTTTTCATTATCGCGTAACAAAAAAATGTAATTCGATTTATCTCGCGCAAGGTTTTTACAACGTTGACAAGTTAATTAGGCGAAATACAGGATGTTTTATATTATTTCCTGGACTCAATAATATTGATGTGAGAAATATTGCAAATGAGCAATGTGATGATGTAACGAAAGATAGATTTATTACATTATATCATCAAGTAACTAAAGACAAATACAATTTCTTTTTATTTGATAAACTAGCGTGTGATCCGGATAAAATGTTTCGTTGTTGTATTGACACATTTCTCTAGACGAATGTCATATCGCATATAAAAATAAATAATGCATTCTCATAAAAAAAAATGAATTACTAAAAAAAACTTGAAGCATCTCAAGTTGTTTTTAAGAAGAGAGTGCAAGAAGCCCGTCGGGGACAAGTTCAAGCAGAAGAAACAGCCGCTAAATTTTTTAAACCTGTTACCCAAGCAGTACTTGGCAAACAACCAGAAATATCTGCGTTATCTCCAGAAGAACTAGAAAAAATTAAAGAAAAAGGTTTGTTAGGTTTACTCGGAGAAAGATCAAAAGAGGAAATTAAAACAATTGCAGAAGAACTTGTTAGAAATATTGCTTATCCTGTTGCACGACAGGCTGAATTTGACAGATTAATAAATAACCCTCTTGAGCTCCAACATGCTATTGCAGATTTGACGGTTAATCCAGCCGAGTTCAGAAGGTTCATACAAAATTTATCAGAGCAAACTAAGGAATTAGCTGAGCAACAAAAAATAATAACTAAATCTGCCGTGAAAATGATGCCTATCGAAGATCAGATAAGATTTTATAGAAAAAATGCACGTATTAAAATATCAGACGAAGAATATAAAGGTTTTATTGGTAGACATAATATCAAAGACATTGAAAATATTCGAAGATGGCCAGAAGAAGAATATAAAAATTTAATAAAAAATTTAACAAAAATTATAGAATCTTATTTACACGCTGATGAACAAATAATAGAAATAAAAGATGAAAGGAATTTATTAAAAGCATATGATGATATAAGAGAAGGAATTATTGCTGAAGTTTTACGTACGACAGCAGTGCAGTATCGAAAAAAACCCAGGAGGTTATGGTAAAGGTTGGCCTTTTAAAAGACTTCGATAAGTACGAAAATGAACGACCTAAAATATTACCAGAGGAAACCACTAGAACCGGTGTTAAAGTTTTTACATCAAACGCAGAAATGGTTGACCGACTTATCTTATTAATATCAACAAAAGAAGCAGGTAATACAGGTACTGGAATCGACGGCGAGATCGTGGACATATTAAATAATCTTAGATCGAATGGATTACTAACAACAGACGAGTATGAAATTTTACATGGCGATCTTATATAAATGTCAAACACACTATTACTTGACTCGTCACAAACAACGAGTGACTGCGCAAACTTTTCTGTCCACTATGATCCGCCAATCATACTAGATCCCGGTAGCCAATACGAAACTGGATTAATTTCAGCTACGATATGGCATTCCATGGCAAATATAAAAACAAACGTAAATGACGACTTTACATTTAATTCTGGTGCTTGGATGTAAGTCAAAATACCACGAGGAGCGTACAATGTAATTGATCTCAACAAAACGATAAGAGAGCTGATAACAAAATACACCGTCGCAGAAAATTTTGAATTAACCCCAAACTATAATAAGCTACGAGCTAGAATCAAATTAAAAAATAATTTGATGATCGATTTTTCTCCAGCGACCGGTATCGCATCGTTGCTAGGATTTAGTCGTCGACAGTATGGCAGTGTTACAGAACAAACTTTTTCGGCGGACGGAGATCTTCCAGTTAACATAACAGAAGTAAATACAATATTGATCGATTGTTCTATTGCATTAGGGTCTTACTCAGCCAAGGGAAGTCACGGTCAAACAATCTATAGTTTTTCGCCAGATGTTCCGCCTAGTTCACTGATGCAAATTACTCCTCGACAAATAATATACTATCCGATTACTCCTGAAAATCAAGTATCTAACATAACAATGCAACTAACAGATCAATCAGGACGACAAATAGATCTTAACAATGAACTTGTCACGTATTATTTACACTTGCGCACACAATAGCGTAGCTATTGCACATAAATTTTGTTAACCTAATTTAATAACAACGATGAGACAAAAAAAATTTATCGAAGAACTATTGTATATATTTTCAAAGGTGATCGAGGATATCCCAGGAATTGCACGTAAAGTAACACCAATTGCACAATCTTTTGCGACGGGGGCAGCTAGTGCAGCAGGCAGTGTAGTAGGACAAAAATTAATTAAGAGCGCAACACCTACGGTGTTGGAAATAAAATGAGGAATATCAGATATTGCACCAACAGCGGAAACAGAACGAGCTATGATAGCTACAACAAAACAAAATTACTGTCACCACGCGGTGAGGAGGTGGTACGCAAGCTTCTAAACAAAACAAAACGAAAATTAGATTTGCCTCAGATTTAGCAATTTTGTGTAACGATTATAAAATAAAAAGATGTAAGTTAAAAATTATCTTGATTTTGGTGAGGAATATGATACTGACAATACAGCAATAGAATTCGAGTATACTGAATACCTCGACGAGAACTCAAACGAACCAAATAAAGCTGGTCAAAACAAATTTAACACCAGAAACGAAGATGTGTTCTTGCTGCCTCACAAGGCTATGCTAGAAGTTCGCGGCAGGATATTAACAGCAGCTGATGGTGATATTGCAGATGACACAGAAATTGCGCTAGTAAATAATGGCTGGAGTTTGTTTAAAGGTGCACGATATCAACTAGAAAATCAAACAGTGGAGGATATTAATGATTGGTTACCGGTTGCAAGTACAATATTAAATATTATTACATTTAGCGAAGATTATTCGAGATCAATTGCAACAAATATGATGTGGTTCAAGGATACAGGACTAGGACAAGCTATTGGAAATGAATTTCGTACTGGTGCTGGTGCTTCTGGCGCAGATGACGATAACCTAATCGCAAATCCCGCTAATAATGCAGTTGCTGATACTGGAAGTGCGATAAGATTAGCCGTCACAAACATACGACGACAACGTTACAATGAGGGATATGCCAAACGAAAAGCGCATGCAGCGGGATCACAACAAATAACAGTGATGTTGCCGTTAAGCACAATATTTGGATTTTGTCGCGACTATCATAAGGTATTTCGAGGGTTGAAACACACTATAATTTTAGAACGGGCAGACCAAAATAATTGTCTTATTCGAATTGGTGGAGCGGATGCAAAATTTGTAATTACGAAATTAGCGCTGTGGATGCCTCGAATCGTTCCATCAATAGCTAGGTTAGCAGAACTTAACACAATGTTAGAGGCTTTTACAAAAAAGATTTATTTTCTTCAACATAAAATATATCAAACAAGTGTTCCTAACTCAATCGATTACACATGGCGTATTACAGCTACTTCGAGCGAACAATTACCAAGATATTTATTTGTTGTCTTTCAGCAAACAGTACGACTTGGTAGCCAACTACAAAATGACTCTGTTTTTGATAACACTGATGTCAGGAGAATATTTGTCAGAATAAACTCTAAACAATACCCAGAACGAGCGAATGAATGTAAGTTTACAGCCGGCGATCCAAAAAATGTTACTAGAGCGTATATGTACCTGATGGAAGCGATGCAAAAATATCAGGATGCTGACAGCGGATCACAGATTAACGTTGAAGAATTTCGTACTCTTCATCCGATCTTTTTCTTTGACGTATCAAAACACTCCGATCGAATGATTAATTCAACCTCAGAAATAGAAGTAACTTGGACGCTTGAAGGAGTTCCAGGGGCTCCTTTAAACGTATTTGCACTTGTGTCCAGGGATAGATTCTTGACGATTGACTCAGTCAAAGGTAGAATGACTGTTCAAGTTTAATCTAACAACCTTGATATAATCAAGGAAAATGAAAAGCGAATATACAGCTAGAGAAATATACCTAACGTCCAGCCAAATCAAAAAATTATCAGCAGCGGTTGCTAAACGTAATTCTGTCTCTGTAATGATATCCCCAAAGACGGGCGCGTCCGCAGAGAAAGTAATGTTAACTCAAAACCAAATCAATAAGCTACATTAGGGAAAACCCTTCACCCTTAGGTTATCTGTTGCACAAGTAAAATTTATGGCAAAACACAGCGGATTTTTTGGACCAGCACTTTCTTTAATTTTACCAAAGATTCTGCCTGTGTTAGGAACACTGGGACTAGCGGCAGCGTCAGGGGCAGTATCTGGAGCAACTAAAAAGGCGGTATCTGGAGACGGTGTCAGTGACTTCGTCACTGGTGATGGAATCAAACAAATTTTATGTAACAATGAATGACATAATGCCAGCCAAAAAAAATCGCCATCGTCAATTGAAAAAAAGAAGTTTCCAAAAAAAACAACGACAAAGTCGCCAAGAAAAACAAAACAAGAAGGAATTATTCCTTTCGCTCCGCTGTTAGCAGGGTTAGCAGGCATTCTAATTCCAAACCTGCTAGGGATAGGACGTGGAATGACTCTACCAGGCAACAGACGCCGTTGACGTCAGTGACGAAGTCACCGCCGTTGAGTAATTTGGAAATTATGTCGAGATTGAATGACATTGTCGGATTTCGTGGAGTATATTCCAAAGACGAATTCGATAATGTACCAGCAGGTGGTTCGTATGTTGTAAATACACAAAACTTCGATGATGGATCCGGCACTCACTGGGTTGCAGTCCATAGCAATAATTATTTTGATTCGTTCGGACTTCCTCCGAGTGATCTTATAAAAAAATATATTTTTAAAAAATTAAAAAAATAAATTACTCGTCTAATCAACTACAGCCGGTTGGATCATCTGCTTGTGGTTATTATTGTATTATGTTTATCCGACAGATGTCCCAGCCTAAATTTAATTTTTTAAATTTTATTTTGCGATTTGACTCCGTCGCCGGACTTGCAAATGATGAGATTGCAATTAATTTTATCTAAACTAACGAATATTTCAACATACTGTCTCAAATGTAAAACTAAGACATCGAATACCGACGAGACAACGGAAAAAACAAAGAACAACAGGGTGATGTTAAAAAGTATTTGCGCTCTTTGCGGTAGAAAAAAAGCATATTTCTGACTGCAGCTGGAATATGCCCCGACAGAATTATTTTAGTAGATGATTAATCGACGAAGGTAAATATTTTTATGCGACAGAATAAAATAAAAATGAAATGTAATTGTAATTGTGAGAAAGATCGTTGTATAGAACAAGATAAAATTGTTACATACTGTCAATCATGCAATCGCCGTGAGGTAATTGGCAGCGGTATTGACATTCACAAATTTATTGGAAAATTACCTAGGCCGATGACTGGTTGGACAATGCCTGGTCATAAATATACTGGGCCGTACAATCTACTAGATAAACAACTTGACGAAAACGATAATCCACTGCCCGGACAAGAACCATACAATGGTGTTGATGCAATAGCAATGTATCATGATATCTGCTACCTTGATAACGAACAGGATCAACCTGGCTGTGATAAAATAATGTTAGATGAACTTAAAGATATGAAACCTGTAAATTTGCGAGAACGATTTGATAGAAGGTTAGTTCAAACAATGATAGGAACAAAATAAAAGTTAGGTCTTGGAAAATAATTGTATGATGATCTTGCAGCTGAATTACACAAACCTAAAAAAAAAATTTCCGCGACGTAAAGTTGTCGTGAATGCCGTTGACGATATCTGGGCGATAGATTTAGTTGATGTGTCAAATCTTGCTCAGTTTAATGAAAACAAAAAATACCTTTTTAACGTCATAGATGTTTGTAGTAAATATGCGTTTAGTGTACCTGTTTCGGATAAAACTGAACATCTATGACTGATGCGTTAAACAAATTATCGTTAGTACGGAAAGAAGGCCGAATAAGGTTTGGACTGATCACGGAGCGGAGTTTTTAATAATTTTTTTTAGCAGTTTCTGGAACAAAATAACACAAAAATATGTTACAGGAAACGAAGGAAAAAGTGTCGTGGTCGAGCGATTTAATCGCACACTAAACGAGCTGATACATAAACATTTGACAGCTAAAAATAAATACATCGACGATCTACAGAACCTTATTGGGAAGTATAATAACACGAAGCACAGATCAATAAAAATGTCACCAAGCGACGCAATTAAAAATCCGATTCTTGCAAACGAAAACATGTACCGCAGACATAAATTTAAAGTTGGTGATCGAGTTAGAATTTCTTTGACGAAAACAACATTTGAAAAAGTATTTACCACAAACTGGAGCGAAGTATTTGTTGTTGATAAAGTTTTACTGACAACACCTGTATCATATGCGCTAAAGGATTTATTGGGTGAGCCAATAACCGGTAGTTTTTACGAACAAGAACTACAAAAAACTGAGCAAGATGTTTTCGTTATTGAAAAAGTTATTAGGAAAAAAGGTAATAAAAGCTTTGTCAAGTGGCGCGGGTACAGCGATAAATTTAACAGCTGGGTTCCAACTCGGTCGATAAAATAATATTGTTATAAATTTGCTCGTACTTACGTTTGATAGATTTACATTTTACTGGTCTACATAACGATATTTGATATTGTCTGCGATCGTCAGAGATCATCATTAGGTTAAAAACCTTGACAAACATAAAGTCGAATTTTATAGTTTTCTGTTGGTCTGGGATTCTAATGTTTAAAAAAAGGTTTTATCAGCCGCCAAAAAGACTGATTTTCATCTACTGGAAAATTAAATTTCGAGATTTTCTTTGTGATATGATACCTAAGATCATATCATCCAGTTGTCGGTCTCCTGTAATTTTTTTTTTCAACCACACCAACAATTGCGTCCTGTTCGTCGTCGTTGTTAAACAGAATATCGTCTTCTGTATAACCAACAGAGTTGTGTTTAACATCTCCTCCGCGATTATATTGCAGTGTAAAATTATCGTCCTCGTAAATATCAGCAAGTCGTTTCATCAAGTCCATATTATAATATATTTTTATCTAATTTACAATAATAAGATGACTGATGAGATAAAGTATCATCAAAAAGTTGATATATTAAATTACAGAGAATTAGCCGAAGCAGCGCGAAAATGTTTGTCGGGATATAGTTCTTATTCTGACAACGTTAATGTGATTCTTATAAAATTCTGCTAACAGAGGCAGAAAAAAAAAATAAACTTAATGATAGCGCAGTAGTGACGCTAAAATTTAACAAAAACGATGTTTTAATGTTTGCTCCTACTTGCTTAACTAAAACCGAGCTGGAAAATATAACTAATTGTCGTATCTGAAGATAATTTTGTCAAATGTCGATTGTGATGTTGCCGTATTTGTTAGTCCATCTGCAACATATTTTACTGCCCTAGGATTAATTTTAAAATGTTTTGCTGTAGCTGTTATCGAAGAAAATTTTAGTTATTCATCTGTACTAATGTTATATGATATTATAGGTTTAGCAGAACATCTGAAATTAATACCACCTCCTCGTCCACGTCTGCTATTTTCTTGTTGAGTGACAAGTTCGAGGTTTTCTAGACAATTATCTGTTTCAATACCGTTAACGTGGTCTATCACTAAACCATCTGGTATAGGTCCGTTAAAAGTTTCGTAAACAAAACGATGGCTATAATAACCAAACCTATCCGTTTTACTTCCACGAACAATTACAAGCATGTATCCATTATTTTGCAAATTACCTAATACATTTTTTGTTTGTATTTTCCGAATAATTCCTTTGTCAGATGCCTCAGAAAGATCAAACACAGGATGAGGTTGAAATTCACTTTGCAAAGACAAGTTTTCAATATTATCATCGGTAACTTTACCGTTGACATGATATACTCGTTGTCCTTCTGGAATATCATCACAAAACAGCGTATAAATAAAATCTTTTTTAAACATTCCAACTCTCTCGGTATCTCTTTCCGATTTTACGCTAATCCTATAACCAGCTGGTGTTAATTTACCTAACGGTTTTCCATACTTGAGGTGTATCACTGAACCTAACATATTTCCAGCGTATAAATTATACTTGGGATGGACATGATATTCCTCCTGTTCCTCTGCCGTCAGTCTTATGTAACTCAAATTTTGTGTCATTATACCTTAAACAATTTATATCTCTAATTGATTTTTCAAGTAGCAGTATCAATTAAATATATAAATAAATGTTATATAACAATGCTGAAATTGCGAGATATAGCCAAAAAAAAAAGCCTTATAGGAGAACCCACAAAAATAGCTACCGCGTTTTCCGGTTACGATAATAGTTATAAATTTGATGACCAAGGTGTTTTAGCAAATTTTAACTCCACAAATTTATTTCATCTTCTGCATCCGCCTGTAACGCGAGAACTTGCAGTACATAAAAGTATCAAACTAATAGTATAGTATCATGTTATTTTATCAAAGTTACATACACCTCAAAAAGATACAGAGATTGCCGAACCATATTTAACAGCTAAATCACGAAAAATATTAGCTGGAATAAATATTTCCTCAGTTGCCGATGAAATACATCAGGAAATAAATAACAAATTGGAAGAATTTACTGCATAAGAATCAGGTTGGAAATTTGAGGTGATGGAGGAAGTCTTATTTCACACAGGAAGATATAACGTACTTCGCGGTAACTCTTACGTTGACCTGCCTCAAAAGATTAAAAACAAAAAATGTTGCATAAACGTAAAGAACTCTGATAACAAATGTTTCCAGTGGGCTATTCTTTCTGCAATGTTTCCAGCAGAAAAAAATGCTGATCGCGTCGACAAATATATTAGTCACGTATCAAAATTAAATTTTAATGGCATTAATTTTCCAGTTGCAGAAAATCAAATACCAAAGTTTGAGGGACAAAGTGCTGTTTCAGTTAATGTGTTTGGTCTTGACGAGCATGAAAATGTTTATCCCAGATACATCTCAGAAAAAGCTACACAAAACACAATAAACTTGTTGTTTTATAAAGGACATTACGTTTGGACCAAAAACTTTAATGGCTTAGTTGGCAGACAATATAGCAAAGATAAAAATAAGAAATAGTTTTGTTATCGTTGTTTACAAGGTTTTTCTTAACCTGGACTTTTACAAGAGCATGTTAAATACTGTGTTAATGTTCAAAAAATAACAATGCCAACAGAGAAAGAAAAAGTTTTAAAATTTAAAAATTATAATCATAAATTAAATATTCCGTTTGTTATTTATGCTGACTTCGAGTGTTTACTTGTCCCTGTGGCAGGCGCAGAAAATGATCCAAATAAATCAAGCACCAGAAAATATAACAATATATTCCCTGTGGAGTAGCTTATAAAGTAGTTTGCTGCGCTAACGATAATTTTTCAAATGCAATAAAATTGTACAGAGGTAAAAATCCTGCCGTGTGGTTGCTAAAAAATTTAATAGATGATGTTAATAAAATCACCGACAAAATATCTAAAACAGCTCCAATAAAAATAACACCTAAACAACAACTTTATTTTTCCGAGGCAGTTAATTGTCATATCTGTGAGAAACCAGTCTTCGGCCTTGATAAGGTGCGCGATCATTGTCATCTAACCGGCCAATATCGTGGAGCCGCACATAATAATTGTAACTGAAAATTTCATGCGCCAGATTTTATTCCTGTCGTTTTACATAATTTCCGTGGTTATGATAGTCATATAATTTTCGAAGCATTTGGCGATGAAGAAATTAAATCTAAACTAGGGTTAGGTAGTGTAATAAAATGTATTCCAAACAATTTTGAAAAGTATATGTCAGTTACGCTCGGCAAATTACGATTCATCGACAGTCAGCAATTGATGGCGGCGCCGCTGGACGAGCTTGTAAAAGGTTGTAGAAGTTTTGGTAATCTATGAAGTTGCTTTGGTAGGGATTATGCCTACCTGACAAAAAAGGTATCTTTCCGTACGAGTATCTCGACGACTGGAGCAGATTTGATGAAACTTCTCTGCCGCCCAGAGACAGTTTTTACTCACAGCTAAAAGGTGAGGATATATCTGACAACGAGTACAAATACGCACAAAAAATTTGGAATAAATTTGGTTGTAAGACACTTGGTGATTATCATGATTTATATTTGAAAATAAATGTGTTATTACTCACTGATGTTTGCGAAAATTCTCGTCAAGTTAGTTATGAAAATTATGGATTAGACCCGTGTTGGTATTATTCTGCGCCAGGATTGTCATGGGATGCTCTGCTAAAAACAAGTAGGATAGAATTGGATCTCTTAACTGATGTTGATATGTATAATTTCATTGAAAAAGGGATTCGCGGTGGAATTAGCGTTATAACCAAAAAATATGCGGTAGCTAATAATAAGCACCTAAAAAATTACGATAAAAATTTGCCGTCAAATTATATTATTTATCTGGATCCTAATAATTTGTACAATTATGCAATGTCAGAGCCAATGCAATGCCGTGCAGTGGATTTCATTGGATAACTCCAGATCAATTTCTTAAAGAAACAGAAAAATCTCCCAGAAAATGTCAGTTATTTTGTTGAAGTTGATCTTGATTATCCCCGACAACTTCATGATCTACATAACGACTATCCGTTTTGTGCAGAGTCAATGATGATCGATTATAGTTTATTATCGCCTGAACAACAAGCAATGACAACAGCAAAAAATTCGATCGTTAATAAGCTAGTTCCAAATTTACTCAGTAAACGGAATTACGTGATACATTAAAAAAAATTTAAAACAAGCAGTCGACCACGGCTTAGTCCTTAGAAAGGTTCATCGCGTGCTATAATTTAATCAGTCTCGTTGGATGGCAGATTATATTGATTTAAATACCAAACGTCGTGCTACTGCTAAGACCAACTTTGAGAAAAACTTTTTCAAGTAATGAACAATTCAGTGTTTGGTAAGACCATGGAAAATATCAGAAAGCGAGTCAATATTGAAATTTTAAATGATGTAAATCGCAGAAATAAATTAGTCAACGATGACGGTTTTGTCAGTATGAAAATATTTAATGAAAATCTTGTTGCAATACAGCGACGAAAAACAAATTTAATGTTAAATAAACCGATTTATGTTGGTGCAGCTGTACATGATATTTCAAAATGGTTATTGTACGACTTTCACTATAATTTTACGAAGATAGTTTGGCCAGATTCGGAGTTGCTATTTACTGATACGGACTCACTTGTTTATAACATAAAATGTGAGAATGTTTATCAAGATATTTATGATCATAAGGAGTTATTTGATTTATCAGATTATCCTGCAAGTAGTGGATTTCATGATCAAACTAACAAGCAAGTCATCGGCAAGATGAAAGATGAGTTTATGTTTGTGTCAGTTAGGGAATTTGTTGGACTAAGAAGTAAAATGTACGCCGTAATTTTAGATGACAATAAACTGACAAAAAAGCGAAAGGTATTCCTCGCAGATACGTAAAAAAGTGTATGAAATTTGATGATTTTAAAGCAGCGCTAAACAATAATGTCAGCTTTATTAAAACTAATGTTATCAGAACAAATCATCACACACTTGAAACAGATACAATTATAAAACGTGGACTAAGTAATTTTGACGACAAACGATATTGTGAGGACGGAATTAATAAGTTTGCGTTTGGATACTATGCCAGTACCAGTGGTGATATATTCAATATCATCTTTAATTAATTTTGTCTAAACTTTAGAAATAATGTTCGAAAATTTAACGTTAGTGATGGAGTTAGTAGCAAAATTTAAAAAATAACTGTTAATGGTCAGCAATTATCGTTTGAATTTAATGATCAAATTTCAGGTATTTGTTTTAGTAAATTTGATAGAGTAAAACTCTCGCTTATTAAATCAGATAACAGCAAATATTTTGATTATCTTCAAAAGTTACGAGATGATCTCACGTTAAAGTACAATAATCTTCATGATCCGATTGTCCTGTCAATATATGTTTTTTATTTTGAATCATTAGAAAACAAGTCATTTCTAGATCAGAGAGCCTAAAATTTTGTCACATGAAAGTCATCATCGGAGCTGAAAAAAATATCAACATAGATGTGTTTTGGAGGGGGAAGGTTGTCTCTGAACTAAAAACCTGCGATGATGTTGTAAAAATAATTTTATCTAACATTTATTAATATCGTTATCAAAAAGTACATCAACCATATTATCAATAAATAACATTGGATCAGTTGTCCATCCTATTATTTGCTCATCGTCTTCGTCAGCAAACAACCATACGATAAATGATAACCAACTTTTTTAATAGAATCACCTATTATATTAGGTTTTATACCAGTATATCTCGAAGCTGATTTAATGGAATTAAATCATTTCAAAAATCTGTTAGTTAGATTAAATCCAACACTTTTTATTGGCTCACTATAAAAACTCATATAATATTTCTAATCTCTAATATAATATCTAACATCAAGAAATTAATTACAGTAGTAGAAAAACTATAAGTGTTTCTAGATCAGAGACCCCTTACCCCGTCAAAACATATTTTATCAGAAAAGCCCTCATCATTTTGAGCTAGAAGAGGCTCCTGAAGAAATGTCAACATAGAAGGGTTTTGGAGGGGGAAGGGGGTCTCTGAGCTAGAAACCTTATATTTTTCTACTACTGCTGTTCTGGGTGAGTATGGATTGCAGATTATTAGTTGGACAGCCTAACAACTGAGCTACCTTGGCACCCTAAGATTTTATATATCAATGAACCAGAGACCATAAGACAGAAATAACTGCCTTAACATGACACCTCTGACAAACAAACGCTGAAAAGTGCCAATTAATATTAAATTTTCTTGACATAAACTTTAATTTCCTCGTCAGACAGCTGCTTGCCACAATATATAGAAGCTGGAATCCACCTTATTCCATTTAACGTCCAACAATCACTGCAATAGAAATAAAAATATAATGAAATAACTAAGATTTGTTGGAAATCAATCACAAGTAAACAACTGACGGCAACAAATCATATAAAGCTTTCATCTGTATAAAGTTATGCTGTCATTTGGGACCGTTCGTTGTAGTACTTTTACTAGTAGTGTGATTAATATTCATTTAATATTTCAGATGATTCATTATAAAGTCAATGTTTTAAGACACAGATTTCCATCCCTTTTATCTTTCTTTTCTGCTTAACAAACTTGTTGTATTCGTCATCAATTTTATTTTCAAAACGTATCAAAATATTATTTTTGTGAAAATCATAGGTAATGTGAAGCAAAAAAATTAAAACAAAGACTTAGGTGGATTGCAAAAATGGTTTCGAGATTGAAATGTAAAACTGAACATGTTTGGTAAATAAAACTAGATCAGAGAACATCATTCCTGATCTTCAAAAACACTATAGATATATAACTACATATAAATAAATAAAAATCTGGCAAATCGATTTTATATACTTTCAGACTGCAATGAATACATCCAAATCTTATTGCAGGCACTTTAATATATAGTCCTGAAACCTTCCAGTACCTTATATATCCATTATTAACCCTCGAAAAACACAAAAAGAAAACAGGTGAATAATGAATTTTTTAAACTTTAGAATAAATGCTAAACGACACACAGTTATTCCTCGTTTCTGATTGTTGTCTTTTTTAAAGATATTATGGAAGTAGCTAAAACAAGATATCTCAGTTTGAAAGAAAGCTCAGAAATATATTATATAAAATGCCTCGATCTCCAATCCACTCATGTAGAATCACACCTGAGCAATTTAGATAAACGGTGCTTAATAAACATTTTAACTTATCATTTATATTCCCAATCACCAATGATGAGTTACGAATGGCGACTCGTAATGCAGTTGACAATTAGTTCTCAACCCATTTTTGTCTTGTCTTTGAACTAAATCTAGTCTACAAGAGCTAATGCAGCAACTGTTCTAAACAGAAACATACTCTATCACTGGGTAGGAACAACCTAACAAATTAATCTTAATTTGATTTTAAAGTTGAACGAACTAAATCCAAACATATCCACCCTAAAGGCAATGGAATAAATATACAGATAATTTCCTATACAAAGCAATTGTGGCCTCTTTAATGGGTATCTAAGGTTAAAATGGGGAAAAGCGTTTGCAGTAAGGCCGGTCATTCGTCCTGGGTTGGATATTTTAATGTGTCAGAATTGCTTACTTATTTCTATGCGAAGCAATCATCATCACTGACTCCTGGGACATAGCAAGAGGAATCAGGTACACGAATGTTGATGCATGTTCATGAGTAATGACAAAAATCAACAGTTCATATTCATTCACACCCTGACCATGGCATTCGCAGAATTTAGGGTCAGATATATGGAAAGCTCTGATGTATTTGCATGCATTGATGGCTGTGATTTGATAAGTTCATACTGTATCGGAAATAAAGTAAGCAATATGAATTTAACATTTGTAGTTTCTTTCCTGCAAAACTGATGTCAATCATCGTCAAACTCACGTTAATTCTAAAAATAAAGAAGGTAGGATGTGACGTTTTTGTGAATATAACCTGATTTACTTCCCCCTACCCACTACATGTTATGTACCATCACTAGACTTTACCACGTAACGAGATCCACACCTCCCACGTCTACAATTGGTCTTTAAATCAATAATAGACACTAAAGCATCAGAAACAAACTGCGGAAATTGTCGGCAGAGGCTGCATTACATCATATGGATGTGGCAACCATGGGTCCTGGTCTACTGGGAGGGAGATATTCAATGTTCCAAAAGATAATTAAAATTCGTTATAGTCTAAGTATACCGCCATATTCCAACAAATATATAGATGTAGATTAACCGAGTAATACATCAAAGATAATTTAGTGTTCATAAATTTTTATCTGGTTTGAGTCACAGGGAAGGTAGATGAAAATGAATTATAATAAAAGTATAAATCAGTATTTGGAGTAAATCCAATTAAGTGATAAACGGATATCTATCTATATCTATCTATCTATCTATCTATCTATCTATCTATCTATCTATCTATCTATCTATCTATCTATCTCTATGGACAAACATCTTTTCCTTCCAAAAATTGTTTTACCTTCAGATTGAGGAATGGGACAGGCACCTGAAATATAATAAATAACACATATTAAAGAATATTCTTTATATCTGCTACTTTACATTGATTTCACTAGCTAAATCTAGATTAGAAAATATTTCAACAATATAAATTATATTGAAGTTTTGATAGCAATTGTTTATGGGAACACCCGCCAAAGAGAAATCTTTGATTTCGAGGCTATATTCTAATATTGCAATATATGCCACACGTGCATTTAAGCAAAATATGCGTAGAAATATCTTCAGTATAATTTTGAAAGAAAAATAGATCGGTTGCAATCTCTTCTTTCAAGTTATACCTTTTGGTTCATATAGAGATTTTAAATTTGAGACAAAACAGTTTCCAACTTCTTCGTTATCCATTATATCAGCTTCTCTCTTAATTCATTCCTTTTTTCAAGTACATTTAAGTACAAGTTCTAATGGCATGAAGTATCACCTATGCTTCTCTTTTTCAGTTTTTCGTCTTGTATTGGTTATTGATTTGTACGATAAAATATTCGCGTTAACTCATTGTTCATGCGGGTTGCTTTAGGTAGCGTTTTGTTCCTCTAATACATCATATAAAGAAAATTAAGTCATATTACATGAAAGTAGCATAGACGTATGCCACAGTACTCTCCACTGTGTTTGTTGAAGATGCAAACAACGCAACTTAACCTTACGCCTGTTACTCTTTCATACATACTTAATAACTATTGAGTGGAACCTTAGCTCTTTTCAGATGTCGTAAAATCTGCTGTAAAGTGGTCTTATATTTGAGACCATAATTCTACCGTCAGTACGGGTATTTTTGTGTATACATTGCTTCTTTGTCTAGGTATTTAGTATGCAATTTGTGTATTTAGTAATTAATCAATTAACAATAGCATTCATACGAAACTCAGAACGACTTTGAAACCTCATGCTCTGACAAACGTTTGCACATACCAGAGCATGTATGGACCCTGTAATTTTGGACTTTCTCAAAACAATGCATTTCATGGTTGCAAACCTGTCTTAGCCTCCATTAGGTGACTCGCTGTTACGCACACATTATCAATGTGAGCAAATAGGCGATTTTTCAGTTCGTCGGAGAGAGGAAGTGTTCTGGTCATGAATGAGACGTGAACCTTGTTGAAGTGGCACAGTCCAGTTTTCTGATCCTGTTCATAGCACATGTACACGAGGGCGATGTGATCGTAGTCGGTGTAAACTACCTGGATAAGAGCTATATAAATATGGAAAAAGGTGCTGATTTTCAAGACATTGTGAAGATACTACTACTACTACTACTAAATACTACTATTATTTATTAAATTTATCGTCTTCATTGTCATCATCATCGTCGTCATCTTCATCGTTATCATCAACTCGTTTTTCTGAGGGGTAATGAGCTTCTAGGCTTCTATAATCTCTAACGATAATAATGATAGAATATGGCAGCTTCATTGTTAATGTCGTCTTAATGGTCCTCAACATAACCATTGACTCGTTTGTCATAAGAGCATTGAGGTGTCTCATAACATGAGTAGGAAAGGAAAGGCTATGTTGCTTCTTGAGGCTGATCTTATCAAACACGAAGACAAAAAGTTAATGTTAAAAAAATGTTCAAAGGCTGAATACACTATTTTTAGACACGAAGCCTCGCACCAGGACATCACACAAATCTCCATGGTAACGGATACAGCGGTCGTGGTGTACTGGACAAAGAATTTGCAAGATGCTATGGATAAGACGACTTAAAAACTAATTCCATAATGCAATATATCCAATTTCTAATTAAGATACATTGCGCCTTGGAAGGAAGATTGAAGGAAGTGGCTCGATTAGCATTACTAAGGCAAAGAAGAGTAGCTTCGATAAGTGAGTGAGTAAGAGAAATGTAGAATATTTTCCTTCATTAAAGAATAACGGGATATCAAATGCCAGAGGATAACAACCTGAACACACACACGCCCAAAACGTAAAGAAAAGTACCCCTCCCCGGAAGACAAAAACATTATTACAGAGAAGGAAAGGAGTATATTAGCAAAACAAAGCATCACGACCTCAGAGACTCATATAAATAGCTTCCAGTACGATATGTGAAAGAAGAAACAGAGGGATAGCTGATGGCAGCTCAAAATTAGAACACATTATAGATGAGATAATTGCGAACACAAAACGTTACACCGTCTCACACATCTTCAGTCGGTACAATCGTAAGTAGTGGATCAGGTTGAGAAGAGTATTGCAAAAGTCTCGTGGGGTATCAACAACTAGACCGTCATGAGGACAAAGCATGGCGGTAGAATTCTAACAATTTTAAGATCCTAAAGTACATTGTTTTTAGAGCAGTACCAGGATATCCTCTCCAAAAATGCAAAGAATAATGGAAATAAAGTTTACTAGTCTAACCAAAGAACTCAAATGGGTCTCGAATCCATAATCAGAGATTGTACAGTAATTGTGGGAGCTTTGTGGACAAATGAAAGACAGCCGAAAGAAGCTAGAATGATAGAAAATCACACCTGCAGCAATGGTCAGAAAACCTGAGGACGCAAAGGATACTGCAAGGTTACAGTAGACTGTCCGGTCTCATGAAAATCACAATTGCCAGACACATACAAACAGAAAAATGTGTTGCAACAATGAAAACAACAATCATATCATCATCATCATAATCAAGTGAAGATTTCCACAGCGTTTCCACGTGATCAGACGTATTGATACGAACAAAACAAACAAACCCATTTTTCTTTACCTTCGTACAAGCTTTCCGCAAATAAAATGAATTTGCCTGGCGTCTGCTGTGGGCTTAATATTCCTATTTGTGGCTTGGTACACTCTGAAGTGCCGTTCCTGTAAATGTAATGCGCCATTTTGTAAGGACTATACATACATACATACATACATACATACATATATATATATATATATATATATATATATATATATATATATATATATATATATATATCGTTTTAGTTTATTATATATAAAAATAATTACGACTGGTAAACTATTGGCATTCTTTAATTGTTTTTGTATGAATGGTACAAATATCATCATTATCATCAGCAGCAGCAGTATCATTATCATCAAGATCTTTGATAGGTTAAATGAAAGAGTATTGCAAACCTGACTCATTGTAAAGAGAAAACTGGGATTGGTTGTTCTTCCATTGATAATTCGATCAAATTATAAGCACCGATTTTCAAGTATTCCGGACAATCCAGAATCAATTTCTATGTTCATGGCTATTGAAAGCGTTGCGGCATAGTATAAGGAAAAATGCCAATCCAATAGCTGTACAGACTGCTAGTAATTAGACAATTCATCATGATGTCACAAAATGCTTCAAGTTTAAAAATTGTATTATGAGATATTTATTGTATTGTGGAAAGAAAATAAAGCTTTAAAAAGTGGTACAATGCTTATCCATAGAAGATAAGACTGAATTGCATTGTGATCACGTTGACTGTACATTTTAGTACCAACATTTATTATGTACATGTGGAAAACATTAGCTCGCAAGACGTAAATGCCACGCACAGTTTGAAATGCAAACTGAATAAGGTTGGTAAATTGCCTATCATTATGTTATGATTTGACTTTGACAGAGAAATTGCGCCTATTCTCATTTATCAATCTAGAAATATAGGGTGTTTGTAAAGGAAAATAATATAGAAAGCTACGCATATATGTTTGTAAATAAATACTTTGCTTATTCAAACGTTACGACAGGTTGGTTTAATTTACACTTCACCGTCCCTATGTTATGAATAGGACGGCATTTGAAAGCCAAACAGGAATCCTATGTTAAATAGGGTAAATGACTCTAGAGTCAAACGGGAAATAAACGTTAGGCCGTAATTGTTTTCAGGCGCTTGGAGGACAACAGACAATTAATATCACGCCATCATTGTTGTGGAATTATAGGGATGAAGGGAAATTGACATCAGGCAACCGTTTTTGTGGCATTATGCCTATACTAGAAGATTAACATTAGGCCACCATTTTTGCGGGACGCGGTGAAATTATAAACGTATGATACGTATATATGGTTAGAGATGTAACAGTATAACATCTTGTGTCTGTTTGGCGGGAATAGGTGGACTTTAACGGAAATTGATGATTCTCACCAAATATTGCTACGTACAGTTTTGACAGCAAGTTTTATATTCAGTTAGTATCACGGCAGGCACATTTTTATTCATCATTTTCTGAAGAGCAGAGTTATGCGGCTACTTAAATTATAGACAATAAGCTTACCCAAACCAATGTTGTTAGTTTTCATGTCATACATTTGTTTTTTTTTAAAATACAAATCACTATCGCTACTACTACTAATAATAAGTGCTAATGATTGACCTACCACAATTTAACATAAAGGTCTTAAATATTAGGAGGAATGCAATACTAAATATGGCACATATGATAGATTTATTTTTATGACATATTTATTTTATTTTTTGTTTACATTCATTCCCTCTCAGACAATTGTACCTTTCCATTATTATATTCATCAGCAGAGTACACTGCTGCTACAAGAATCTTTATACGAACATTTTCTCTCATGTTTATTATTATTATTATCATTATTATTATTATTATTATTATTATTATTATTATTATTATTTACACGAGACCAGTGTAAGGCATGAGCAGGGTTCCATTTCGGGCTTGCTTTATATTCCACACTTGCGAATGCCATGTACTTGATCCCCACTGAAACGTTGTCCTCATTGCTTCATACCACACGCCTAGAAACTAAAAATATAATGTAAACAAATTGATTACTTAGAAATATCATTGCTCAAGCTAACAAAGAAGGGAATTTAAAAAGGATGAAGTTAGGAACAAAATGTTACAAAATACTGATACATTGTCGATGAAATACATTTGCTCGGACAATTCAGCAAAAAAATGTGATTAAGTAAGACTAACATGAATCAGATAATATATGTATGTATGTATGTATGTATGTATGTATGTATGTATGCATGTATGTATGTATGTATGTATGTAAAAATAAAATAACTGGTGTGAACACAATGGTGTGAAGATAAATGCAGTCAGATCAAAAGCCATGATCATAGGTAGTCGAGCAAGGGTAAAAGTTGAGAAAAATGTTTTCAAAGTAATGGTAAAAGGAATGGATATTCAACATTTTCAAATGAAAAAGTACTTGGCATCATGATAGACAATATCTTGTGCTGGAAAATGCAAGTTGATAAGGCCATTAAAAAGGTTAACTCTCTGCTTTATCTCTTGAACAAAATAAAATCTTATCCCCTCAACAACTGAGAAAGATATCTTACAATGCATATATCATGCCACACCTAGAATATTGTTGTTTTATCTGGGGCAATAGTGGTTCGGAACATCAGGGAAGATTACCGAAATTTCAAAAAAGAGGAGCTAGAGTTATTCTTGATGCTGATTAGATACACCATCAACAATTTTTTTAAAACCCTAATTTGACTTCCATTTCAACAGAGAACTCAGTTTCAAAATTGTTTACTAGTCTATAAATCCTTACATGGTTTGGCTCCTGATTATCTTAAATGAAACATTACATTGGTTATACATATGTATGAACTAAGATCCATCTCAAACAACAAGTTATATTCACCTAAACCAAATTAAGAGTTTAATTAGAACAGGTTGCTTTTTCTGGAGCCAAAGTTAGGAATTTCATAACACCTTATAAAAAGTCAGCTGACTCCTGCCAAGCTTTCAAAAGCTTCTTAGTCAACATTTACATAAACAGTCATTTGTATGGTTTGTTTAATTCAGTATTTCCCCTTTTTACAAAATTGTTATTATGTACTCATCTATAATGTTTATATTATTTTACACATGTTCACTACTACTATTTGTCTGAATCCTGTATGTTCTTATCCTTGAAGCCTTGTGCGTATTTTTTTTTCTTCAGTAGATCATTGTCAAGGTTTTAGTAGCATTTGTTGTCTAAAGAAACCTCATCTTGTAAAAACTCCTGCTTTATATATATATATGTGTGTGTGTGTGTGTGTGTGTGTGTGTGTGTGTGTCGTTGTAGAAGGCTTCGTGGACGATTGGTCAGGTGATCAAATGAGCTTCTTCTTTAAATAAAGTCATCATCATCATTTATGTATGTATGTATGTATGTATGTATGTATGTATGTATGTGTGTAAAAAGTATCAAAAAATAAGTGACATATAAATTCTACATGAGCGAATATTTCAAAATAATTTAAAGTGATGACGAATGTGCTATGTTAATCGTGTGCCATTCATTAGATGATTTTAGTTTTTCAAATGCAACCCGAACCATCCATCACGGTACTAACACCCCACCCCACCCAAAGAAGCAACAAAAAAGAAGAGACTTACTCTAGATGTATCAAAGTTAGGTTGTACTGTTATCAAATTGAAATCACAGGTGCGTGTTGATACTGTTGGGTCGGCATCAAGGAAAGTCTGATACAGAGAACCCCATAATAGTGCGAAATGACATATATTATTCGGGAAAGGCATCACTTTCACAGGAGAATACTGAGTATCTGGTAGCTGGCAAACATAAAAGTAAAACTAAATACATGTTAATATAAAATATCGTTACCTGGACGAGGATTCATTTAACACAAAACGTATGAAACAAATTTAATAATATTATATGCCACAAGCTGCTTGAGGTAAGTGGCATATCCAAGTATTCACTGAGAGAGACGCGTACATTTTACATCAGACAAACTCGAATGTAATATCCTAATTATCACATAATGCTAAAAACTATATCTCTCGATGATGTTGCTAGGCGGCTTTACTGAATGTTAAATTATTGTGCCGATTACAATGTGAGTATTAGTTTTAAAATGAAAGTTTTGAAGTGAGTTGGATCAGTTATGTCGTTTTACACACAAACAGAGAGAGAGAGAGAGAGAGAGAGAGAGAGAGAGAGAGAGAGAGAGAGAGATAAGGTGCAAATTACTGACAAATGGAACCCTATACAGAGAAAAGGAATGAAAATTACGTCCCCCGTATTTAAATGGGGGCCTAGATGATCAAGGGGACTTTAAGAGTAATCCATAGGTTAACAGTATGTGCCTCTTTGCAGACGAGGTGAATGTAATATTAGTCCTTAGTGTAGGCATTAATCTGACCCTCTACAATCAATAGGAATTTGACATGAGTCTTTAGGTTTCCCATTAGTATTAGCCTCTGGCCCCAGTGACAAAAGTAATAATCGTTCTTGAACAGGGTCTGACTATTTACAGCATACTGTGTGTTGCAAAATATCCTATGTCAGTTTGGTTCTTCATTTTGTAATATTGTTTTTGTATTTTTCGATTTCTATTTGAGACGTTAATTTAACTGATGGAAATGTGCTGTTGGCGAAATGAGTCTAGAGTTTGCTACACCATCAAATACGACTTTGACTTCAGCATAAACTAACTTTTTCGTGTACTTTAAGGTTGTTACAACTTACCTTGTCCTGCAACTAAACTGATTTATCAACATTGCACATGGTGAAAAATGTTTGCCACAGTGAGACACAAGGTCAGATTTTGGCGTAATCAAAGGTTTCGTGTACTGAAATGTTGCGACTTTTTCTGATTGAACTGGGATGATCAATTTGACAACCGTAAAATTCTTCTTTGATCAGTCGTGTGATTCGTCGTCGGTCAATCTGCGATTCGACTGATTGATCAAGAGAGCTAAACATTTGACATAATTTACCACATCAAACCTAATTTAAGCATATGAAGAATAAAACGATGAATACAATTACATATGTTGACAGTGATATGTCTTCTCTGAACACACATGGGCTGAGAAAGCAAAAACGAAATCCTGAGAATATGCAGATTAATTAAAGACACGGAGTTACGAAGATGAAAATTAAGGATGTGGTTGGAAAAAGAAAGCATTGATTACGTTTCAACTTACACAGACAAAAAGGCGGCATATGTAGTGGAAAGGTTTAACAGAACCCTATAGACAAGGATGTGGAGCGATTTCATTCATGATGAAACAGAAAATAGGTAGTCATTTTGCCAAAAACTAGCATTGTTAACACGTAAAGCATATTAAAAATGTTGACTGCGATAAATGTCTTATCTAAATGCACCAAGGCTGAGAAGCTGAAAAGGAAAGGAAAACATTGATTTTCAACCTACTCAGACAGAAAAGCGTATGTTTTAAAAAGATTTATTAGAGCTCTGAAGACGAAAATGAGGAAGAGTTTCACTCGTTATGGCTGCATAAAATAGAATGACATTGATACGACAACGTTCATTCCACGTCAGTAGGCATGACTATGGTAGAAGCAAACAAGGGAGCAAGCAGATCAAACTAATGTATCAATCTATTCCGTTATTTGACAACTGACACATTTGGAACTACTAAATTCAAAATAAGTTAAATAGTTAGAATTTCAAATTAAGAAAACAATATTTGCAAAGGCTTACATTTATAACTTTAATGTAAATATATTCAAAATCGGACAAATACTTCTAGGCGAGCCTAATTTTATAAACCGGAAACTTAAAGGGAGAAGTTACTGAGGACATGATTTTTGAGCAGTTGAGAAACAAATGAAAACATCATTCCTTCAAAATGAATGATGTATCATAGGCAAAGGTTGTTGCAAGTCCTCTCCTGCGGAATCGATTGAAGCACCATCCATATATAGCAGTATTAAAGAACATCAGAACACTGAGTTTTGGAAAATAACAATGTTCTACAATGTAACAGATGCTGAATCAAGAAATGCAGTGGAAAAGACTACAACCTGGGTCTCGAGATTTTAAATAACATATAGGAAAGGAAAATTATATTGAGGTTGATGCAATCATGAAAACATTTAGATTTATTTCATATTTAATTAAAAGAAGGTAGTGAAGCGATTCACAAAACATTGAATCAAATTTTTATTTTGGTGAACAAAACGGTTACCATATTTGACCTCATCCATAAACCTTTATAGGGAATTACATGTAAATGTGGAAACACAGTAAATAAAGGTCTGATTTATTTGTGCACAATAAAAGCAAATTTCATATACATTTTTTTGATAGTCAAACCTAAAATGTTATCGAAGACAAATGCACTAAAGCCACTTTATAAAGTAAGCAGTGTAACAATTTTATTTGTTTTCAAACTAAGTTTACTGCATTAAATTAATTGCCTTTCCCTAAGCAAATTAATATAGCAAACGCATGTAACGAGATACAAATTTGCTGTACTTAAAACAAAACAAAACTTTGTCTGTACAAC